>JARQWZ010004371.1:0-114294 GCA_033150135.1 Gobio occitaniae | reverse complement strand
CAGAAGTGTTTCTGTCTGCAGAAGTTTGACTGTCTGCAGAGGTTTGTCTGTCTGTGGCGGTTCATCTGTCTTTGCAGAAAGATAAATCTCCAGAGGTTTGCCTGTCTGCAGAAGTTTGTCTGTCTGCAGAAGTTTGACTGTCTGCAGAAGTTTGACTGTCTGCAGAGGTTTGCCTGTCTGTGGAGATTCATCTGTCTTTGGGGATTCATCAGTCTGCAGAGGTTTGTCTGTCTGTGGAGGTTCATCTGTCTTTGGACATTCTTCTGTCTGCAGAAATTATGATGATGGTGTTTACAAATTACATATGAAAACATAAATATTAATTCAATTATAACTTTTCATATTTTTAATTATAAAGTTAAATATCAGTGTGGTCTTTCTCCACAGTGAAAAAAATTGCCTTTATCAAAACTAGACAGCAAAAATGGTTAGATTTGAACTTCAATTTTCTGATTAAAGATAGAGAAATACATTATAGGGCTGAGCAAACTGTCTACCTCTATACTTATGTCTTTACCTTATCACCTCATTACTTTATGCAGTGTCATTTTACAGCTCATAAACGCAATAGAAATGTGATTAATTCAGCAGAAATGTTCAAGCAAGCTAAAATTCTATTTGAAAATATCACTTGGACATGGGTTTAGCAGAATATGTGAACGCACATTTCCTCCTCTATGATCACTGATCTGAACAGTTTGAGTGTGAAAGAATTGAAAATAATCAAAGATATTTGATATTTGAAATCCAACAAAGAAATTTGCTTTACTGTTGTCAACCCCCATTTCCTTATCAGAAGGGCCATCTGGAAGACAATAGAGAGGCATGTAGGCCATATGGGTGTCACACCTTTACAGTGGGGGAAGTTTGGTCTGATTGGTCAGTTTAAATGAATACATTTGGTTTCAGTCACATGGTCAAGTAATATATAAAAGAAGATTGGAACTGTTGCTCTTTCTCTTTTTATCTGGCTCTTTTCCTCTGGCTCTTGAGGTCTTCTGTCCTTCTCTTCTTTGCCCCCCCCCCCCCCACTCTCTCTCTCTCTCTCTCTCTCCCTCTCTTCTCCACTCTCTATTTTCCTCAGGTAAGATTTTATTCATACTGTGTACGATTAATGGTATAAGTTTATCATCTCATACATCCATTTTGAAGCTATTTTAAGTGTAACCATAACCAGATTTTGTCATTAAATCCTTTCTATTACGAATACTGTGCTAACTAGTTTTGATTTGGTATTGACTTTGAAGTGCTCCCTATTGCAATACAATATAAGCACATTATAGCAACGCTCTCCCACACATTTTTCTATTGTAACTGCACTTATTTCCGTAATTGGTATAAGTTGCAGTGGGTGGAAATAGACGAGAAATGTACAGTTTTCTTCAATCTTTCTGATAGCGTTTCTTTAGTCTTCTGGCAACCCTGCAGATTGAACCATCATCAGGAGTCCACTCTTACAAGTGTCACATTGTTGTGCTGACTGTTTCATGAATCTTTCACAAAGTTATGAGACTTCATCTCAAAAATTCAAAACTATATGTGATTCAATATAGTAGTGTATCTCATTTTACATGTGAAAAGTGTGTCAACGTATTTGGCATGCTATTCGTATATTTGTATGTAAATAAAACCCTTATCATATAAAATCATATAAAGCCATCATGTCTCTTTACAGGAGACATTTTTTGAAGATGGAATAGGTTGTCTCTTCAATCTTTTTGTGTGACACGGAGGAGGGTTGGATCGACCCAACAGAGCAACGAACCAAGCTGTTTCATAATTTATAATGGGAAATATGTTAAAAAGCAGCAGTGTATATTGAGTTAACTTTATTGTCCTAAAAGGCGATTATTTTTGTAGACAGCAGTATTCATACACGCAACACAAATACACATTAAATAACACACTTTTATAATGAATCATTTAAAACTTAATAGCAGCAGGTATAAAGGAATTTTTATATGTATTAGATATAGATATAAAAATTCAATTTATATAGATATAAATGCGGTGTATATCTACTATTACTTACAATGCTGTTGTAAAAATATTTTGGTTAATAATACATTTATTGGTTCTGTAGGAGCCTGTGTGATATGTATTTCATTCATCCTGTATTCGCGACCCCTTGCTCATATCTTGATTTTAAGCACAGGTAATTGCTGGCACATAAAGTAGTTTTAGCTATTACATTCTATGATGAGATTGCTTTGTGGCTGGTTCCTGTGCAGCTTGGGGCCAGGCCCCTAAAAAATAGGGCCAGGCTCTACCTGGACTCGGATATGTTCTGGAGTTCTAAGAACATTCTCTTTAGTTCTATCTATGCAGGTCTCATTGTTCCCCTGAGATCTCTAACTGTTAAAAAAGTGATGGAAAAATGCTTCCCCTTATGAACCATGGCTTCTTGAATCTTTAACTTATTGCTTTTCTAAAACGGTTACCACACAATACAAATATTACAGCCAAATTATATTTATCAATGCAACTTCCATGAAGTAAAATCACCTTCCACCAGAAAAATAGTCACTGACCGCGAACAGCAACCACTGATCTACATAAATGTTCTCTATATAGATCAGTGACAGCAACATAAGTTACATTATTACGCCATTAGATGGTGGCAAAGACTGTCTTAATGATTTAGTCTGATTTAGGCAACAAAACGACATACAGTAGACGAGCGGTTGTAAAGCGGTCGCACATTTCCAGATCACCTTCAGAAAAAAAGTGGATTTTTTTCTCTAAAGACCCTTGAAAAAGCAATGGGTTCTACTCACAAAAGCAAGCATGAACGATCAGCGTCTTTTTCAAGATGTCTTTTCGTCCATGTTTCTGGATGAGGTTGTTCCTGATTTCCTCTGACAGCCATGGTCGCTTTCTCACATGCCTGGGCAAACAGCATGCTGAGAGAGCATTTGTGAATGGTGCAAGCTCTCATTGCAAATCGATGTCCATGTTGGTGCTGCGGTCGCAACTCTCCTTATGGAGGCACGAGAATATGGAGGCATGAGTTTTACTGCCCAAAGCCATTCTTCTGCCTCCTCCACTCTCATACCCTTGATGGCGGGGCTGTCTAGGGTTACTTGGACATTCCACAGGTGGAGCATGCAATTGCGGTACACTTGTGCCCGCAAAGTGCTGCCACCTGGCAGAATCGTCCACGTCTACCATCCAAGGTTAATAAGACGACAGCAGCCTTGGCTGCTAAGGCTTACTCCACGGCTGGACAGGCCGCCTCCACCCTGCATCCCATGGCCATCCTGCAGGCTCATCAGGCAAAAGCTCTCAAAGAGCTGCACAAGGGTAGTTCTGAGCCGGTGTTAATGCAGGAGCTACGCACAGAGACTGACCTCGACCTTTGGCCGTCGAAAATCACGGCGTGGATGATGATGTCCACTCTGGTGGTCCAGGACAGTCATCTTTGGTTGGACCTGACTGAGCTGAAGGATGCTGACAAAGTTGACTTTCTCTACGACCCCTTCTCCCGGGCCTGCCTCTTCGGCGACCACTGTCGAGGACTTCGCCCAGCAGATCCCGGCAGTCCAGAAGCCGACAGAGGCCATAAAGCACATCCTGCCCCAGCGTGATATTGCCACCAAGCCAAAGCGGGCTGGCCCCCAGCCTGCTCGTCCCTCTCTGGGTAGGGAGGCGTGAGGGGGCAGTGTGCCCTCTAAATGCGGATGAGGCAGTGCGACCCCATCCATGGCGAATGAGGGTGGGGCTGAGAGTGAGGAAGCGGAGCATCACACACGCCAGTATGGCACAGTGGTGTTGGAAACTGCTCTTTTTTTAAAATGTGAGAACAGAAACAAAATTAAATACAGGATCCTCGCGGCTGCACTGGCTCAGGGAAGACTGGAGGCATTCTGTCAGCCCGAGCCACTTGCCGGAAGGCGATTCAGCCTGTCCAGTGCTGAAACCCTTAAAGTGGACAGCAAAGCCGCCCTGAGACAGGTGGCCGAGAGGGAGATGCTCTGTTCCAGGAGACAGTGAATGCACCGCTCCTTCCCCTGGTGGAGAATCCTGTGTTTAATTTTTTTGTTTCTGTTCCCACATTTTCAAAAAAGAGCAGTTTCCAAAACCTCTGGGCCATACTGGGTCTGTGCTGACAGTCAGCGACGCTCCGCTTCCTCACTCTCAGGCACACCCTCATTCGCCATGGGCGGGGAAGCACTGCCTCATCCGTGTTTCGAGGACATACTGCCTCCTCACGCTTCCCTACCCAGTCCCTCAGGAGATCCACAGAGCCAGGTAAGTGCACCACACTCACCGCCTCTACTCTGAGATGCACTGCTTCACTGCCTCCCTACGGGTACATCTGTTGTACCTTTGGTGCCACTCGTACAGAGCTTGGGAGTCTGGCTAGCGCTACCCAGCATGTCCCGTTGGCTCATTTGGACAATCAGACTCGGCTATGCGATTCAGTTCGCCAGGCGCCTCGGCTGCAGTGGCAAATCATTTGCCTTGAGTTGCTAGCAGTACTCCTTGCCCTGCGCCGGTTCCAACAGATGTTGTAGGCAAGCAAGTACTGATTCAGACAACACTTGGTGGTCTCGTCGCATATCGCAACTTGCCCTCCCTCTCCTCATATGGAGTCAGCAGCGGCTTAGGTCGCTGCACATCATGTACATTCCTGGCGAGCTCAAAGGCAAACAGAATCGTGCCTGGAATTTGGGCAGACTTTATCTCACGTCATCTTGAGACCCCAGCTCGGATGCATGCTTAAAGTTCCCACCACTACCTTTCAGGACCAGGTGGTAAACTTGCAAGCGCTGCCCCAGGAGGAGGCAGACGCAGCCCTCACACTGATGTGTCCCGTTCGCGCACTGCGTGTTTACGTGGGCCGTACACCGAGCTTCAGAAGCTCAGAGCAGCTCTTTGTCTGCTTTGGATGTCAGCAGAAGAGAAAGGCTTTCTCCAAACAAAGGTTGGCCCACTGGATAGTGGATGCCATCACTTTGGCGTACCAGTCCCAAAATGAGCCGTGCCCCCTAGGGGTGAGAGCCCACTCAACTAGAGGTGTTACTTCCTCCTGGGCATTGGCACACTGTGCCTCTGCGACAGACATCTGCAGAGCTTTGTTGGCTATTTTGAGGCAACTGAAAACAAATGCACCATTGACCAACAAAAACCTGGTCGAAAGTCAATGGCACAGTATTTTTTGGTTATTTAAAGGGCGCATTATTAATGTGACCCTATAGGCGGGTGCCTGTAGGGTCACATTAATACAATAGCTTAATCGCTGAGAATACAATAGCAATACAATACAATACAATCACAAAGAATACAATAGCTTAATCGCTGATAAGTTCGAAGGCAATCTAAGATTTTTTTAACCAAAGATATTATGAACAAGGGAATAGGGCTAGTAGTAGTTAACAATTACATTAAGAATACAAAGATCTTCAAATATCATACAAAAAAAATAAATAATATAGCTCTATCAATCCCCGTACTAAACCCGATGAAATTGCAGAATCCTTTGCAGATTTCTACAAATCTCTCCACAAAAAAATCAGATACCTGCTCTGATGAGTCAATGGCAAATGATCTGAATGAACGTATTGAGGAAAGTGAAATAATTAAGACAATCTTTACTTTGAAGAATAATAAAAGCCTAGGATCTGACAGATATATAAATTAATTATATAATTGTTTTTTAAAGAACTAGTTTTTCTGCTCTTATTAAGAGCATTTCATTATGCACTGCAATCTGGTACAGTGGCGCCCTCTTGGAGGGATACAACCAATGTTGTAATTCGCAAAGAAGACAAAGACTTCCTAACTGACAGACCCCAGAATGTTCGATCAGGATCCACCTGCTCCACATCCATCACACTCAACACTGGCGTACCACAGGGCTGTGTGCTAAGCCCGTTTCTCTACTCCCTCTTCACCTCCGACTGCAAGCCTGTGTATGGATCTAATTCCATCGTCAAGTTTGCGGACGACACTACGGTGATTGGGCTCATCAGCAACAACGATGAGACTGCCTACAGGGAAGAGATCCAGCACCTGGCCACATGGTGCGCTGATAATAACCTGCTCCTCAACACCACCAAAACGAAGGAGCTCATCGTGGACTTCAGGAAAGAGTCAAGAGGCACACACGACACCATCCACATCAATGGAATGGCTGTTGAGCGTGTCTCCAGTTTCAAGTTCCTGGGGACCCACATCTCGGCGGACATGTCGTGGACGACCAACACCTCCAGCCTGGTCAAGAAGGCTCACCAGCGCCTCTTCTTCCTGAGGACACTGAGGAAGAATCAGCTCTCCTCGGCTATCCTGGTGAACTTCTATCGCTGCGCAATAGAAAGCATCCTGACCAACTGTGTCGCAGTATGGTATGGGAGCTGCTCTGTTGCGGAGCGCAAGGCACTGCAGCGGGTGGTGAAAACTGCCCAGCACATCACAGGGACTCCACTACCTGCCATCGAGCACATCCAGAGGAAACGCTGTCTGCATCGAGCTCGCAGCATCCTTAAGGACTCCTCTCACCCAGCCCACAGACTGTTTTCTCTCCTGCCCTCCGGCAGGCGTTTCAGGATCCTCCGGACCAGGACCAGCAGACTTAAGAACAGTTTTTTCCCCAGAGCTGTCTCTTTATTGAACTCAAACCCCCGTTGATCCACTTCCCTCATAAACTGCTAACTCTCCTACCTCACATCCGCCTTCACTTTGTTATTTGCACTACCGACTGTTTATCACAGTAACAATTGTTTACATATGCATCTTGCACTGCCATATCTTAACTGGATTATGCTCATTTGCACTGCCGACTGTATTTATAGTACCAATGTTTACATTTGCATTTTGCACCGTACTTCTAACTGTAATATGCAACCACTTTCCACTGCACTTTCCACTTTTTTTTTCCGGATAGCTCTGTCCATAATTTATTGCACTACCTTAATCCACTGCTATATTCCTCATATTAGCCTAACATATTATTGTATACCTCTATCTGTAAAATTCTGTTTATAGTAATAGCCATCTGTATATTATATTCATAGTACATATTCACCTGTAAATTCTGTTTATAGTAATAGCCATCTGTATATTTATTCACTGTACATATTCACCTGTAAATTCAGTTCTGTTTATAGTAAGACAACTCTCTATTTATACATATTTATATATATTCAGTACATATCCATGTCCTGCACTTACGCATCCATTGTATATCCTGCACTTGCTGCTATTGCACTTCTGGTTAGACCTAAACTGCATTTCGTTGCCTTGTACTTGTACTTGTGTAATGACAATAAAGTTGAATCTAATCTAATCTAATCTAAGACCCTGCTGAGTGTCAATTATATTGGCATATTTCATTGTTAAATAGTTATTTATATATGTTATTAATTGCTGTTCTTGCAAAAAGGGTAAATAAATGTATTTGTCAAATTATACATCCGGACCAAATCAGATTTATCCCAGAGACAACAATTCCATATTTAGAAAAGCTCATTCTCAAGTATGGGTACTACTCAGGATAAAACTGTGGCCAAAAATGTAAATGGTCAAATTTCAAAACAAATCCAAATAACAGCAAGTTCAAAAGGCCCAATAATTGGTTTAAATACATGGGCATCTTTATCCCCTCCTCTTTGGGCCAATTATACAACATAAACTATAAAAAAAGTGATTAAAAATATTAATGAAGATTTGAATTGCTGGTCAGCTCTCCCTCTCTCTCTGATTGGCTGTGTTGAAATGTATTCCTATGAATGTCCTGCTGCTGAGATAGATAGAAGATATAGAAGTGCCAAAATCTAAAACTTTGATTTGCTAAATAAAATAATTTCTACATTTATTTTGCAAGGAAAACGACCAAGAATAAGGCTTAAAATAATACAATGGCCTAAAACAAATGGTAGGCTGGGATTTTAGGTTTGGGGATGACAGGGATGAGAGAAGACACACAAACTCGGTGGGTCAATATTGAAAAGACCCTCTGTTCCATGCCCCTTAAAATAATTCCCTTTTCCAGTGTATCATCCAAAACCACCTCCATGGGAGAATGGACCAAAAGTGACTTTTGGAAATTTGGAGAACTATACAAATATAATTTGGTTTGTCTAGAAAATTTCATCTGCAGCGAGAATTGATTATCTTAATGACCCATCTTGTACAGGCATGGGTTTCAAAAAGTGGTCTCCAATATGGATTTAACTATCTGCAACAAATATTTCACAATGAAACACTTAAATCATCTGAATAAATAAGAAACAAATTTACACTCCCAAGGTCTGAATATTTACAACTGAGACATTTCCTCACAACAAGTCAAGTCAAGTCAAGTTAGCTTTATTTATATAGCGCTTTTTACAATGCAGATTGTTTCAAAGCAGCTTCACAGTGTTAAACAGGAAAATAATGCAACATAATTTTATTCGACCGCACAGCCGCTCCGGAGAAAATGATGTCATCTAGCTCATTTCAATTTTCACACAGTGACAATGTGGGCATTAGATTAGTAATTAGATCAGTAATTTAGTTTATATGGTAATTTAGATTACTAATTAGTTTTATTTGGATATTTAGTTGAAAAATGTTGTCAGAACACATCAGAAATACATGTTCCCTTTCGTTCAGTCACTCCGAGTAACTTCAGTGGCTGACGAATGGGGTTTCACTTAGAAGCCAATCATCTTCGAGATCTTAGAAAATGCCCAATGGCAGTGCCAATGCCATATGCATGCGGAATTTGCATGTGTAACTCCGCCCCACCGTGTGGGTACATAAGGAAGTACGCTGGCAACATCGCATTATGTTTCTGCTTAGGAGCCAAGAGCCTCTCTTCACTCCTGCAAGCCTGAATTCTGAAGTCCTCTCTTCAGTCTTCAAGACGAGTGGTTCTCCAGGGTGTTGGTGTGACGACGCGTTCCAGCGATCTCACATTGCCTGCCTGCTGATCTGTGCAGTGATCTGCAACAGCTGTGTGTGTTTTCCCTGGGCACTTCGGCACTCTGCAGAGCTTTCAACTCACAAAAAGAGCTTGCGTGTGGCACGTCTTTTTCAAGACGGTTCGCCCGCGCACTTCCAGGTGCGATCAATCTCCGCTGCTGTCTATGGGCACAATCACTGCTCGACGTGTTTGTGCTTCAGCACGTTAGGGCAGTGTTTGTTGATGTGTCATGTTCCCACTGCGGGAACATTACCATCGCGATGTCGCGGTCGAGACTCAGTGACCTCCGTAATGGAGAGAGACCCCTCTGCCACACCCAAATCTACCGTCTCCGAGAGAGATGGTACTTTGGCTGGTGGCCAGGGTGACCTGAGGGCGGTGCTGTGGTATAAAGAACCCCGACGATCATTCCTCGGGCCACGCCCCCCTCTCGCACACCACTACCCGCGGGTGCTTGGACTGAAGCGGCAGGGCCATCTGTTGACGTCCTGTTCATTTCGTTCACACTCCAGATAGCAACGGGATGTTGATTTCCGCATTTCAAGGTGGGCTGAAGTCCTTTGGGGATGACGTTTCGACTGTGCTCCGCCTTCAGGTGTGCCAGCACTGCTCAAATCTGACCTAGAGTTGACAGCCATGTTATCTCGGGGTGATTGGTTTTTGGGGGCGGCACCTGACAGCTGTCGGGCCCTGCCCCCAATGCCTCTTCGTTCCCGAGGTGCATGAGGAGCTCACGCGGTCCGGGAAGTCCCTGTGTCTTCCCGTGACCGTTTGGTGGCCTCCTCCGCCTTCTCTGCCCTCGATGGGGCTGCGGCCAAAGGGTGCTCTGGGCCCCCCCCCCACTGTTGAACATACTGTTGCGCACTACGGTGTCCACGGAGTGCTTCGACATGGCGTGGCTATCCTAAGCACCCTCCCCAATCCTGTGGGCTCGTCTACTTTGGTGGGGAAGTCCTTCAGAGCTACGGGGCAGGCTGCCACTCCCTTGCTCAGGCGCGAGGGTAGAGCTGAACCGAGGGCTCTTCAATGAGCTGTGTGCCACCCCCAACCCTGCCCTCTGGGCGGTGAAGGTGACCACACGCTCCCTGGGTCGGATGATGTCCACAGCTGTGGTCTGGGAGAAATGCCTGGCCTTACCTGGTTGATGTGGGTAGGCTGAGCGAGCCCGCCTCCTCAACTTGCCCATATCCCAGGCTGGTCTTTTCGGCGCCGCGGCCGAGGACTGGGCCCAACAGCCTTCACCTGGGCCACGTTGTGGAGGTGGTTGCAGGATGACGCCCAGTCCGCTCCAGCCCCAAAGCCTGCCTAAACACCAGGTGCGGTAGCACTCTGGACACGGACAACTCAGAGATGGGTTCCAGTTCTTTCCAGGGGATGGTAGCAGGGCCTCTCCTTCCCTCGGTGGGGGGCCAGGGGAAAATCATTCCGCTGCTGGCCGAAATGAGGTCTGGCTTCTACAGCCCCTACTTCCTTGTACCCAAGAAAACCGGTGGGTTACGGCCAATCCTGGACCTGCGCGTCCTGAACTGATCCCTTCACAGGCTTCCGTTCAGGATGTTGACAGCAAAACGCCTTTTTGAATGCGTTCGTCAAGCCGATTGGTTTGCAGCGATCGATCTGAAAGACGCCTACTTTCCATGTCTCCATCCTACCTCGACACATACCATTCCTGTGGTTTGCTTTCGAGGGGCGGGCATATCAGTACGCAGTCCTCCCATTTGGGCTATCTCTGTCCCCTCGTGTCTTCACGAAGATTGTCGAGGCAGCCCTTGCGCCACTCAGGCAGCACGGGTTCGCATCCTGAACTACATCGATGACTGGCTCATCCTGGGTCACTCTCGAGAGCAGGTGTGCGAACACAGGGATTCAGTGCTCCAACACTTAGCCCGTCTGGGCCTTCGAATCAACTGGGAGAAGAGCAAACTCTGCCCAACGCAGAGGATCTCTGTTCTCGGTATGGACTTCGACTCGGTCGCCATGTACACGCATCTTTCGAGCGAGCACGCGCAGTCACTGCTGACTTGCCTCTGTCAAATCGAGAGCAAGGGTGCGGTTCCACTGAAACTATTTCAGAGGCTCGCCCCGTATTGGCACGGCCAGACCTGGTTCCCCAAACTCTTACTCCTGGCCTATTCTTCTGAGGTAGGACCTCCTCTCTCAGAGACGGGGCACCCTATGGCACCCGCGTCCCGATCTCTGGAACCTCCACGTGTGGCTCCTGGATGGGTCGCGGCAGGTTTGAGTACCCTACCACCTCTGGTGGTGGCTACCATCACTTCCGCTAGGGCAGAGTCTACCAGACACCAGACCCTATGCGTTGAAGTGGAACCTCTTCATCACCTGGTGTTCTTCTCGCCAAGAAGATCCCTGGAAATGCCCGATCGGGTCTGTGCTCTCGTTTCTCCAAGAAGGGTTGGAACAAAGGCTGTCTCCTTCCACCCTTAAAGTATATGTGACCGCAATATCTGCCCACCACGACCTCTTGGAGAACAGAAAGATAAGTCAACACGACCTGGTCATCGGGTTCCTGAGGGGAGCGAGGAGACTGAATCCTCCTCGTTCTCCCCTCGTGCCCTCTTGGGACCTCGCAGTAATCTTAGATGCTCTGTAGAGGCCTCCCTTTGAGCCTTTGCGGTCAGTCGATCTTAAGTTCTTGTCAATGAAGACAGCTCTCCTGACCGCTTTGGCCTCCGTCAAGAGGGTAGGGGACCTGCAGGCATTTTGGTTGACGAAGCATGCCTGGAGTTCGGGCCGGCTAACTCTCATGTGATCCTGAGACCCCAGCCCACATATCTGCCCAAGGTTCCCACCAAGACCAGGTGGTGAAACTGCAAGCGCTGCCTTTGGAGGAGGCAGACCCAGCCTTGGCACTGCTCTGTCCAGTACGCGCTCTTCGCGCTTCCGTAGACAGGACGCAGTGTTTCAGGACCTCAGACCAGCTCTTTGTCTGTTATGGTGGGAAGCTGAAGGGAAAGGCTCTCTCAAAGCAAATGTTGTCTCACTGGTTAGTGGACGCCATTGTTTTGGCTTACCATGCGCTGGGGCGTCCATGCCCCCTTGGGGTTAGGGCTCACTCCACCCGGAGTGTTGCCTCCTCTTGGGTTTAGCGCATGGCGCTTCGCTAACAGACATCTGCAGAGCTGCAGGCTGGGCAACACCGAACACATTCGCAAGATTCTACAATCTCTGAGGGGAGCCTGTCCGACTATGTACTCGCCTCTACTAGTGGCCGGTAATGGACTGTGAAGTGTCTTCGGAAAAAAAAGCGAAGTGTCTTCGCTTGCTCGCCATTCCACGCCATGGACTGGATACGTGCGATATTTTCCTCAGGTGTGCTTTCCAGAAGCCCTGAGCTCCTCCAGCACTGTCGACGCCGACACCAGTAAGTCTGCCCTCTCGAGCCCAGGCCAGGTGCCTCTGTGTGCATGGTTCCCCTCCGGGTGACCCCCACACGTGCATCTCCACCATAAGCCTCCTTGAGCAGGTGTCTTTCCCTTGGCAAGCCCTTGCCATCCTGGGGTTAAAAATCCACCTACGGCTGGTACCCCAGAGTTCTCCATATGCAGCCCTTAGCGGGTCCTCCCTACTGGTAGGCATTTTGGTGCATATTTCCATCTGGAATATGCTTCCCAGTGTACCTTGGTATTCCTGTGATAAGTGGGAGTCTTCATCCATACTAGTCTTACGACAGGGTACTCGCACTTACGCAGGGCACTGGAAGATAGCCGAGTGGCGTGATTGTATTGGGAGCCCATTCGTCAGTCACTGACGTTACTCGGAGTGACTGAACGAAATGTCTCGGTTACGTATGTAACCCTCGTTCCCTGAGGAGGGAACGGAGACGTAACGTCCCTCTGCCACATCCGCTGTACCTCTGAAATGGCCGGGAGTTCAGTCTTGGCTCCTCAGCAGGTAAACATAATGCAACGTTGCCAGCGTACTTCCATATATACCCACACGGTGGGGCGGAGTTACGCATACAAATTCCTATTGCCACTGTTCCCACTTCTGCTGCTACTGCTCTCACTTCTGCTTCCCATAATGATCTTAAAGTGCATATAGCTACTGCTCCTGCTACTGCTCCCGCTACTGCATCAACTCCTGTTGTTACTGCCTTATCTACTACTACTGAAACTACTGCAAATGTCAGTGCTATTATTACTGTGGATTTTAATGCTGTTTGTTTCCATGTTTTTGCAGATAGTGGTGATTGTAGACTTGCCCTTCCTTCTCCTGCTGCTGCATTTGCAGATGCTGCCACAGCTGCTTCTGCTCCTGCACCTGCAACAGTTAAAGGAATAAGAACTTATTTCATCATAGAAAAACAAATCTTAGAATATGCTTTTAATGTATAAGACATTGATGTTTTCCAAAATGTAAATTGTTGTTCTTACGCATCGATATTAAATTACCGTTATATGATGACACTGGTCTTCTCATCTTCACATCAGTACTCAGCTCCTTGTCAGGTTCACAGCTCTTCCTGCCATCCATTTTCCCCAAACCATTCATCCTACATGAAAGAGACAATGTTTAAATATATGACAACTAATTATTTATTAGTTGATCTCATTTACTTTTATTTTTTCTCAGCATAAACAGCCTGAATATTTTTAACATGGTTTATTTTGTAACGTTTTCAGCATACAGCAAGACAAGTCAAGTTACCTTTATTTATATAGTGCTTTATGCAATACAGATTGTTTCAGAAGCAGCTTTACAGTGCATTCAGATCACTCACACGTGCAGTTGCAAGTGCAACACACCGTCTGCACGCTCACAATGGGCTGTACATGGGCTGTGTGAGTGGTAGTCCCTGGCCAATCCTGATGATGCAAATTACATAACGCGGACCGCAGAAGAATACTTTGGGCTTATCTTAAATTTGGAGTTGGTTCACCCTCTGCTTATGATCAGGTTCTAATCTGGGCTCGCTTGCTTGTATACTGTGCATCATCAATATTGGTGTATAGCCTACTGAATTTGGTCTTCTGTTTTCACATTAAAGGGGTTCTTCAGCGCTGGAAAAATGAATGTGTATTTAAATTTGGGGCATTTATGTAGTAGAAATGTGAAATTATTTTTGTATTTGGTGCCTTCTAGACTGAGAAAAGACAGAAAATGTATTTTTGTCTCATGTGGATGAAAGACAACAACTCCCAGAATGCACTTGCTTTGCTGCCATATGAGGCCACTCCCAAAGCCACGGCTACTGGTTACATCTCTTGCCCACCATGACACCGCCCCCACCGTCATTTTGATCTTCATCAAATAGAAGATTTATAGTTATATCTGCTATAATAACTCCGATAACTCTGCGATAGTTTAGCAGAGTCACCAGAACGAAGTGTAGACCAAATCAAGATTTTTAATTTCAGCAAAGTTTAATGTTTGCACAGATTAGAGTTAACTCTTGTGCAGACATCTTAATAATACAAATAAAATAAAAGAATACAGATTATTTTATTTAATGCCATGTCAGCATCTAAGGCTATATTCATGGCAAAAATTATATTACAAAAATACAAATATCATATACATAAATACAATAAAACCAAGCAAACAAACACGACAAGTCATATTATACAAGATTTTTAAAATCAACTGATAAAAAAAAAAATCCAAAATCTTTTCATGTATACTCTTTCTAAATAAGTCCTTAAGTGAAATAACTTGATAAAAGAGCATTCTTGTTTTAACCCATGACAGTCCAACAAAATATGTTTGACGGACAGGGGAATCTTACAAAACATGCATAAAGTTGGGTCTTCACCTTTAAGGACCTATACGACAAAAAATGGTGAATGGAGATTGAACAATTAACCAAATAAATGCAACATAAAAATATAAAAGTAAAAATGATAAATTCCAGACAAACTCATTCATATTAAAGATGAAATATTGTAAAACAATTAAAAGCTTATTTATTTAAAGATTATTTCTTCATTAGGCTAGTACAATGTAGGCATTGCCATCTGACTACAGCCAACACAAACTGTTGTGAAGACGGTGTGATTAAATAATGAAGTGTATATGCTGTGTGTGTGTGTGTGTGTGTGTGTGTGTGTGTGTGTGTGTGTGTGTGTGTGTGTGTGTGTGTGTGTGTGTGTGTGTGTGTGTGTGTGTGTCCTGGTATTCCCTAGTTTGTCTCCTCAGCTCACTTCACGCGCAGTAGCGCCATATACAGACACTCCCTCAACCACTACAGGTCAGATTTTCCGCCACAGTAAAGAGAGCTTATTAATTACGAAAACGAATATTTATTTTTGCTAATTATTATTTTATTTCAGTTAGTTTTTCAGTAAGAGTTGTTAGTTTTGTTTAGTTTTAGTTTTTCATTATGATTTTTTCATTTTATTTCAGTTTACATAAATGTTTTTTGACCAATAGTTTTATTCTTAGTTTCAGTTTTCGTTTACGAAAATAACCTTGGCGCAAATTCTACCTTAGGCTCGTAGACTAAAGTTTAAATTGGTTATCCTAGACCGTTTATTTGTAGCTTCGTTACCATACACGTCTTGAAATCACACTTTCATTTTCGTTTTGAACGCACTGCGTTATTATGGCATCTAATAGCTTTCTTTTGGAGGAACATGATTCATTCCACGTGTTGTGTTCAGATGCCTGTGTGGTGCATCATCAATGTAGGCTATCCATAGTTTCCACGTGTCGTTACGCGCTTATAGGAACGCCCATCTGGAGGGCAAAACAAGGCTCTCCTCCATTGCCTCTAGTCATTTTTACCAGGTTTGTAGTCAGTATTAATGCGGTAAGACAGTGATATTAAAATACCAAATTCAATATACACCTTATTGATGTTGCACACTTTGTACAGGAAAGCAGATGAACACAGAATATTAGTGCAACACGAGGTTTGGTGTTTTCCCATCGAAACCCATTATAAAGAAAACACTTTGCGTTCTGCCTCATCTACTCACCTGTATATAGTATGCATCATCAAAACGGTGTAAACTGAATTTGATCTTTTAATATCCCTGTTTTAGTTCATTACAGCACTTTAAGGGTGGGTTGCACTACACTCTAAAAAAAGGTTCTACATGGCACCAAAAATGGTTCTTGGCTCGTAATCATTGGGGAACCTTTTTAAGTGCTATATAGCACCAATTTTGGTGCTTCAGTGGTTCTTCACCGGTTCTTTGAATAAGGTGCTATATAGCACCGCTACCATACAGTATACAGAACATGTTAAGATATGGTGCTATATAGCACCAAAAGTGGTTCCTCTGTGATTACGACGAAGAACCATTTTTGGTGCTATATAGAACCTTTTTTTTTTAGAGTGTAAGGATTCTTTAGCCTGTCTTCAGTTCACCTCCGTCTGCGGCTTGATCAGCTCTTCTAATGGTTTTACTGCGTAATTAATCTGTGTTTAATTAAAGTAAAGTGGTGCAATGACTCGATTTAAAATAAAACCCATATCAACAAATCCTTTAAACTTTGCTTAATTTAATCCTTATTGGTGCAACTCACCCTAAAGTGTTTAGGCTATTAAGCGTTTTAAAACCGTCCTGCTGTTTTCAGTGATTGAATACTGCAGCAGGTGCTGTATATGGATCATAAGTGCCCGAAACCTGCATCTTGTTCACATATTTTAGTTTTAAAATGGAAATTTGACAGGCTTGTGCTGCAGTTCAATGGAGCTCTATGGCGGTTTTGCCCTCCAAGGCTCCGCGACAGGCACGTGCAGAGGGGGGGGGGGGGGGCTTTGGGTGCTCGAGCCCCTGCCCTTTTTCAAAATGAATCAAAAGTGCCCCTTCTCAGACAAATATCAATGATAATATCGTGGTCAATAAAACTAAATAAATGTGATTATTATAACATGACAATGTATAGGCCTACAGTAGTAACGAACGGCTCAAATGTCGGACAATTTCTGTTGAGGCGTTACCATAACACGTTGCTATGGGTCGCGTGCGTTTTGATTGACTGCTGCTGATTTTCCTCTGTTCGGAAGAGGCTCTCGAGCCAAATATGGTCCTTTCAGAGAGTGTGTGGCCTTACGGGAAAAAAGTAAACCAATATCTTTTTTTCATCCATAATCAGAGCTAATGTGTTGATTTAATTACAAATCTATATATTATATATTTTAAAGTATTACGCAATTCACCAATGCCCGTTTTTCATGTATATACACCAACCAATCGTGATCTGGCAAAGCAAGTTCAAATTCCATTGGGCGATGTGAAGTGGAGGTAATTTTCTGTTCTTATTCATAAATCGGTTGAAAATTACATGGACAGACGAACTAACGTTTGTGGAACGATTTCCTGCGGTTTGTCTCATTTTATAAATTGCATCACTGACAACATGGATTTTAACAAACAAATCCCTGCACAAAACCACAGCAGCAGCAGCAAAAGTCGCATTAATGGTAAGTGTTAAATTCACTTGTATTTATGTATATTGATACACCGTTTACTATTTCATGAAACTATCAAAGTTAAAAAAAAAACAAGTGTCACCGGCACCTACAGGCCTATAATCTGAAGAGTAGGCTGGCGAAATGGTTACGTGAAAGGACTTTATTATATTACAATTTTTGAATATTATGCAGCATTATGAAAGTCTCTTATGTTCATCAAGCCTGCATTTCTTTTGTTAAAAAACAGCAATATTGTGAAATATTCTTAAAATAATGGTTTTCTATTTTAAAATAATTTAAAATATAATTTATTCCTGTGATCACAGCTGGATTTTCAGCATCATTACTCCACTCTTCAGTGTCACATGATCATTCAGAAATCATTCTAATATGAGGATTTAATGTCAATGATGGAAACTGTGATACTATTTTCAAGAATCTTTGATTAATAAAAAGTTAAAAAGAACATAATGTAATAAAATTTCACAATATTAGGCTACTGTTTTTTTCTGTATTTTTGATTAAATAAATGCAGGCTTGATGAGCATAAGGATATATATATATATATAGCCTATATACACTGAAGAGTGACACTGAAGAGTGGAGTAATGATGCTGGATATATATATATATATCCTTATGCTCATCAAGCCTGCATTTATTTAATCAAAAATACATATATATATATATATATATATATATTTAAATATTGCCCCTTTTTTACATTTGAGCCCCTGCCCCTGAAGAACTCTCTGCACGGCCCTGCTCCGCGACATTCACGTGACTGAAAACTATGAAAAAAATGTGCTCCTCGTTTTTTTTACATTAAACGTTTTAGCGCCAGAACGAACCAGAGTCTCTTTAGTTTTGTTCTGAGAGTGTTCTGAAAACATTAACCTTCTCGTAATTTCCTAGGAACCATGTTTAGTTTTGATAAAAGCGTCTGCTAAATGAATAATTATAATTATAGGCTACATAAAAGCCAAACCTGAGGGAATCTGGAGTCCAAACAGCAGCTGAAGCTTTCTGCTAGATGATGGTGGTCTTTGCTTGATATCCTTTTGCTGTATTCGTTTGGGAAACTGCTTTGCGGTTTTTTTTTATAGCTGTTTAATGTTATGCAAGACGCATGTCAGCCAATCAGAATGGATCGGTGGGTTGTGATCTCAGCTCTTTTTCCAGTTCATGACTTTGGAGAAACCTGAAGAGGGTCTGGCAGGGGCTCAGATCAACTCGGGGTGTTTGGGGATTTCCAACAGATGGCATTAAAGGGAGATCTACTGAATATCCTTATCCCTGTGATAATGGGTCGATTTAACACATCCTTGCTGAATAAAGTATTCATTTCTTTCATTTCTGAATAAAGTATTCATTTCTTTTTCTCTCAAAAAGGCCACAATTTCATTGAGACAATTTTCAGGAAATTACATAATTTGTTTTTCCTGCTGGAATTCAACCGTACAAACAAAACAAATTAGTAAGTAAATCATAAAGACAGAAAAGTCACTGTATAACAGGAACGACCCTATTATGATTTTTTAAATTTTATTTCAGTTTACGAAAATGTTTTTTGACCAATAGTTTTATTCTTATAGTTTCAGTTTTCGTTTACGAACATAACCTTGGTGCAAATTCTTCCTTAGGCTCGTAGACTAAAGTTTAAATTGGTTATCCTAAACCGTTTGTTTGTACCTCGTTACTATACACGTCTTGAAATCACACTTTCACTTTCGTTTTGAACGCACTGCGTTATTAAGGCATCTAAATAGCTTTCTTTTGGAGGAACATGATTAATTCCACGTGTTGTGTTCAGATGCCTGTGTGGTGCATCATCAATGTAGGCTATCCATAGTTAACACGTGTCGTCACGCGATTATAGGAACGCCCACCTGGAGGGCAAAACAAGGCTGTCCTCCATTGCCCGCTAGTCATTTTTATCAGGTTTGTACACTGTAACCCTGTACTGTAAATTTACAGAGAATTTCTAACAGTATTATACTGTATTTCCATAAAGCAGTAATATACTGTATCTTTTACAGCACATCTGTAAATATACAGCACATTCTTGCCTCATCTACTCGCCTGTATATAGTATGCATCATCAAAAAGGTGTAAACTGAATTTGATCTTTTAATATCACTGTTTTAGTTCATTACAGCATTTTAAGGGTGGGTTGCACTAAGGATTATTTAGCCTGTCTTCAGTTCACCTCCGTCTGCTGCTTGATCAGCTCTAAAACGGTTTTACTGCGTAATTTATCTGTTTAATTAAAGTAAAGTGGTGCAATGACTCGATTTAAAATAAAACCCATATTAACAAATCCTTTAAACTTTGCTTAATTTAATCCTTATTGGTGCAACTCACCCTATAGTGTTTTTCACATTAAGCGTTTTAAAAACATCCCGCAGTTTTCAGTGATTGAAATACTGCAGCAGGTGCTGTATATGAATAATAAGTGCCCAAAACGTGCATCTTGTTCACATATTTTTGTTTTAAGATGGAAATTTGACAGGCTTTTGCTGCAGCTCAATGGAGCTCTGTGGCGGTTTTGCCCTCCAAGGCTCCGCGACAGTCACGTGACTGAAAACTATGAAAAAAATGTGCTCCTCATTTTATGTTAAACGTTTTAGCGCAAGAACGAACCAGAATCTGTTTAGCTTTGTTCTGAGAATTCTGACAAAATTAACAATTTCCTAGTAACCATGTTTAGTTTTGATAAAAGCGTCTGCTAAATGAATAATTATAATTATAGGCTACATAAAAGCCAAACCTGAGGGAATCTGGATTCCAAACTAATATCCTTTGCTGTATTCGTTTGTGACACTGCATCGCGGATTTAAATAACTGTTTAATGTTATGCAAGATGCTATGCTCTTTTTCCAGTTCATCACATGACTTTGAAGAAACCTGTAGAGGGTCTGTCAGGGGCTCAGATCAACTCGGGGTGTTTGGGGGTTTCCAACAAATGACATTAAAGGGAGATCGACTGAACCATGTGATAATGGGTCGATTTAACACATCCTTGCTGAATAAAATATTCATTTCTTTCAAAAAAAAGAAAAGAAAGAAAGAAACACTTGCACTAACACTTTTGAGCGATAGTGTAGGCTAAAGTGTTACAAAATATTTCTATTTTAAAAAATGTGGTTCTTTTCAAAAAAAACTTTTTTATTAATCAAAGAATCCTGAAAAAAAAATCACAGGTTAAAAAAAAATATTAAGCTAAGCAGCACAAATGTTTCCAACATTGATAATAAATCATCATCAGATTAGAATGATTTGTGAAGGATCATGTGACACTGAAGACTGCAGTAATGATGATAAATTCAGCTTTGATCACAGGAATAAATTACACTTTAACATATTCACATAGAAAACCATTATTTTAAATTGTAATATTTCACAATATTCCTGTTTGTTCAGTATTTTTGATCAAATAACATTTCACTTTCTTTAAATCACATGATTTTGGAGAGACGTCGTTTACAGTCGCCACAATG
The DNA here is from genome assembly GCA_033150135.1 of Gobio occitaniae. NCBI lineage: Eukaryota > Metazoa > Chordata > Actinopteri > Cypriniformes > Gobionidae > Gobio > Gobio occitaniae. The sequence goes on along the minus strand of JARQWZ010004371.1, from coordinate 93,501 downwards.
CATGCCGTGAGCCATGAAGGAGTTTTTGGCTGCGTTTGAAACCGCATACACTCTACAAAATAATTCAGTGGCTTAGTAAATATCAGAGTAATAATTAACTTTATTAACTTAATAAAATCTCTAAATATCATTTACTTGATGTTTTGAGTTGAACATACCAAAATAATTGACTAAAAATCCAACAGTTAATTTTGTCTCAAAATTTACAGTTATATGAAAAAAAAAATTCACTAAAAGAATTTAGCTTTCGATTTATGGAGAACCAAATTACTCGAAATGAATTCAATAAATAATTAATTCAATAAAACAATAGTTAATGTACCAGTTTATTCTGAAATAATTGATTAATTAATTTTATAATTTCATAATGAATTAATTATTAATTAAATAAATAAATGTATCTATTTATTTTGTAAAATTACATGAAAACACAACATTTATTGTTTAATATATTTCTCTTCCACACACACTATTGTTATGTTTAAAAATCAATTTTTTTCATTATTAAATGTGCTTTTTCAAAAAAACGTTTTTCATAATAATATGCTGCATTTACGAATTATGCCTATTAGATGAATCATGCATTTCCAAAGCACGATTTTCACAAAGATTTTTTTCATCATAATAGAGGACATTTCACAAATGCCAATCAACAGGCAGTGGGCGGCATAGTTCGAATTACAGAATGTTCTTACCCCCAAAGGGACAGAAATATCAGTTTTGGGGGGGTCCAAGCCATCATTAACGAAAACGAACGAAAAAACGAAAACTAGGTGGGAAAAAACATTGTATGTAATAAATTGTTACATTTTGATCCTTTCTGAATTAATCTGTAATTATTAACTATCTCCAATGTGGAACGGTATAATTGCAACAAAGGGTTAAAACCGAACGATTAAATGATTAACTATCAAATATAGATGACCAAACAACCGGTTGGGATTCTCTTCTAAATGCGACAACTATGATAAATGGAGTCAGATAAAGAATATTATAATCAAATCCATTCTTCCAGCTGAAACACTGAACACGTGCGGCCTTCACCGCGGTTCGCTACCGATCCTTGGAGCGAATTCATGCGGCCTTACAAGGGCCACAAAGATGGATTTGAGACACACATCCCTTTTTCTCAGAGGACTAAACCTGAGACAAATCTAATAAAAGACAATAAAGCGCTTTCTGAGAATGTGAGGTTTTTATATTTAATAAGTTTTTTTTTTTTGACGTGAAGACTAGCATTATGAGATGAGGATGCTTGAAATGGCATTTGCTTATATTACATTTACATTCCTTTTGAAACACGGCACAATTATGTGGCTTTAATGGGTAATGATGTTACTTGTGTGTCTGTTTCAGCTGAAAACAAACCCATCTGGATGCACGCTGAGGAGAGAGAGGAGATGAGCAAGGTGTGTGTTGTGTGGATGAAGTTAGTTTTTGTGTTTCTGCCCGTCTGCTTTTAATTCAAGCCGTCTGTCTGATGATATTCAGGAGAAACACAGAGACGGCACGGCGGGGGAAGAATATGGAAGCTGGCACAAAGCCAGTAAAGTCAACAGGTGCCACAAAAACATCACAAACCTTCACATTATGTTCGTAAAGCTGTTTGTTCCGGATTCTTAGTTTAAGTTTTTGTTGTCATAAATCAGATGGACAGTCCTCACATAGTCAAACAGTGTTTTTGACCAAAACAGGTACAGGACAAACCTCTCTTGTCAGTTCCCTCACATCTTTTCCTCCTGCTTATTGTTTGAACTTTGAAGATGTTCTTGCAGCTCATTAGTGATGCTGATGCATCTTTCCAGCATCATTCAGCGCAGCCCATTTCATTAGTATCATCTCTTAGTTTACACTGATCATCTGACACAAGATGCTTTTAGTTTGATTTTTTTTTAAAATCTTTATTTGTGTATGTTTGCATGTGTCAGGGTCTCACTAGAATACGCCCAGATCAGTTTTTACCCTAAAATCAAAAAAGAAATGAGAACTTAGGCCTATGTTTTGAAAAATTATAATAATGATAATAATTAATAATAATATTAATAATAAACGTCTTTCATTATATCAAAATCTCAAAATTATATTAAAAAATATATATTTTACTTTAGCCAGTACAGCAGATTCTATCATAATATATGAATATTTTACAATTATATTTTTATTCACATTACAATGAGGAGGACAATGTGCTTAATTGAAAATTATGTTCTTTATTTTCATTATGCCAAATCCCCTTGTTTTGTGCTTATTTTGGGTTGAAATATGTGATGATCTAGACCGGTTGAGTTAGGACTCCAAAATCATTTGAATATGTAAATTGCAGATGTTTGTCAAACATACATTTTCTATAGTGTTTCTGAGTAATTCTGGTCCAGAAATGTGTATCAGAAATGCAGATCTGTGTTTTAATAAAGCAAACAGAACATACTGTGTGTGAGAGTAACATGAAGGCTTATACTGTATATGAATCAGTGCAACACACTCAGATAATCAAACTACTCTGTTCTGAATACAGTGGCCCAAACGAATGTGTGTGTATGTGTGTGTTTGTTGTGTATTGAGTCTGTGTGTGTTTGTGCAGGACGGCAGTGGTGCACTGGATCCCAGAGGTTCATTCGCACGGCTCAGAGATGCAATGCGCAGGAACAGTGAAAAGCTGAAGATACTTCAGGATAACAAACCGCCAGAGCCACACAACACCAAGTACAAGCACACACAACACACAAACACACACAGTGTTGAACATCATGGCCAACATTTTGCAAAATTACCCTTTTAATTATTACAGCACATCCTGACCTGTAATGGGACAGAATTCCAGCCACAAGCAATTTGTCTTTCATCATTTATCATATAATATGCTTTTTAAACTTTCTAAATCACCTCATCCATGTTTGATGATTAATATACATGAGGAGCATTTCTTTGGCCCAATGAGAGTTTGATGTGGGCGGGGCTTCCCAGGACAACACCTTAAGCCACTGCCAAAATGTAATGTTGCTGCTGGTTAGGACAAACACTCCATGATAAATAGTTTTTGCTCTCTAATGTTTTATAATTGTATTTCTTTAGGGCTGCACTGTCAACTCTGTAATTAGTCAATCTCAGGTCATGTGATAATGGCAAATACTTTATAACTGTGCTGTAAATTAGCACATATTGTAGATTTCTGTTGATGTTTTTATACAGCTAATTACAGTGACTGGGTCAATGACATGACATGTATTTTTTGTGTCCGAATTCATTATTTTCCTAAAAAAAATACATGTCACATATCAAATTGATCTACAATCTTTCCTTTATAAGATACTCTTTTAATTTTTTTTTAAATTCAATTGACTTTTTGAGTTGTGGTGTTTCAAGACCTAAAATGTTAGGTGGTGCGACCACCAAATTTACATTTAAAAGTATCAATTCCCACTGCAATTGCAAAATGAAGTAAGAGATATAAATGTAAACCATTATATAATGTATACAAATAATTAAATGTAAAAAAAAACAAAAACAAAAAACATAAAAACTCCTTATGGAAAATTGTGTTCTGAACATAATTGAACTAAAAGGGCAATACATAAAGAAATGGAAAGGGAATGTGATGTGCATTTTACAATGATTCATATGTATTTTGTATATGTCTATTATTTTAAATTAATACATGGTCGCACCACCTGACATTTTCTAGGTGGTAAAATCAGAAATCTTGTTTAATAATGAATTAATGCTGTCTTAAAAGCTGTAAAACCAATATGAATCAACACCATAAAATGTTTGGACATAAAAATGCATTTTAAAACTCTTTTGCCTAAAAAATTTTTTTTTTATATCTTAAAGTATTATTTTTCTTATTTGTCATTGACCCGACTACAGACTGACTCAATCCCTAAAAGAAAACATTAGCATTTTTAGAAATTAGATTTTATTTTTCAATCATTTCTCTGTTGGAGGATGTCAATGGAGGTTTTGTCAGTTTTAGTTAAGTAACTTTTGGACACACACACACACACACACACACACACACACACACACACACACACACACACACACATACATTTGAGCTTTGAATACAGAATAACAGAACATTTTCTTTGTCCTTTTTAGTTTTATTTCAGTTTTTTATTGTATCTTTTTTATAGAGAATGAAAGCATGACGTCTCACTGAACAAGGCGAGTGACAATTCCTAGGTAACAAATAATTATCAATAATCAATTATAATCATTATATGAATTATAATCAATAATCAATCAAAATGATGGTAAAATCACTGTAATGCACTGCCTAATGTGCCTAATATAATTTGTTCTTATATTCAGAGTCTGAGCAGCTGACGTCTGAAAGACAGATGAGATTTGACTTCCAGTAATGTTGGATCTGTACAATAGCAGTTAAAATCTGTCCAAACCAAACCGCTCCGCTCTCAACCAATCAGAACCTTCATATTAGACTTAAAAACGTACACATTTTTACATTTTTCTTTCATGTCAGATTTTGCTTGACTTTTTGTCAGCCGTGTTGGCGTTGGGGTACATGGTGTAGTTCTGTGGTGTCTTCTGTCTTAGGATACACTCTTTGAGTATTTCACTTCTGGATCCATTTGCAAAGAAGTCTAACTGTATACAGGCTGCGGTGCGTCTTAGCTTTAGTATGATGAGTAATTATGAGAAAGAAACTGTAAAAGACTCAAACAATCAGACTTCTAATGCAGATCAAACTGTATGCATGATCAAATCAATCAGCTTATTGCTTTAATAACTCTCTCAACGTCGACCATGTCCTGTGTTGTATTACTGAACTGTAAGGACCATCCACTGGCCCAATGACTGATTTCAATGGTGTGGGTTATATATTATACTGCGTGAATGTCTTTTCTTGCCCTTCTATCACTTGGTTTAATCAAAATTTCATTTCAATGTAATTCTGACTCCCTTGTTGAGAAAGAAAAACATTATTTTAAATTGTAATATTTCACAATATTAGTTTTTTTCTGTATTTTTGATTACATAAATGCAGGCTTGATATTTTTAACTACATTATACTCTAAATAAACTACTATTTATATATATATATATATATATATATATATATATATATATATATATATATATATATATATATATATATATATATATATATATATATATAAAATATTTATTTTGTCCTTATATTCTTTCTTGTAGTTCCCTCTCACATACCTGACTCAAAGGCTCATTCATTATGCGTTTCTTTGTCTACTCAAGTGTAAATCACAGCATTATTCATGATTATTCACACCCCCACGCAATAGCCCTTGTAAACAAAAAGTGTCTGACAAAATTTAAATCAATATGTTGTTTTATGTGAATGAGTAGGCATGATTATTTTTATATAATTTTGAGGCAAAAACTCTAGGCAACAACACCCATTAATCAAATGTCTTGCTGACACATATTTGTGTGTGTTTTTTTAAACCATGCATAAATGTTATTCTCTCATAAATGCATGCAAGTATATACCTGTTGCTCACATATTATGGTAGCCCAGTTTGTGCTGAATACAGTGTAATGACACTTTTGCCATTAATATGTTTACAAGCAACTGAAAAAAGCACAAATGTCAGAGCATGTCAACTTCTAAAGGGCCCCAAAACAGCTCAGACCCCAGCATGCAGTGCGGCATGAATAGATTGTGCTGTGGAGTTTCTTGTTGGTTTGGTTTTATCTTTTATCTGTTGAACTTATTTTTGGTTCACTTTAGGCAGTTTGTGTTGTTGGTTTATTTTGTTATCTTCAGAGTTTATCTTTTTTATTATAATTATTTGTTTAGTGTCACCATTGTTGTGTTTTGTAGTATTGATGTATAGATGTCTGTGCATTATTAGGAGAAAAGAAAAAAGGTATTGTAAGATGATGTCACACCTTTCAAAGATAAATCGAGCAGTTCAATCTACAAACAGTTATGAATTTGAAATAAGATGTTGGTAAATCGTCATACTGAAATAACACAAATATTAGTATAGTTTGACTAACTTAAAATCAGCCACTTAACTTATTTTTCATTTGTCACACTTCTGACTTGGCTAGATCAGAAATTTGAATATGAATATACAAGGTCCAAGATCCCTATTAAATATAACACTGATCACAATCATGGTGACTTCCAAACAATTACAGTACTGAACAATATAATTTCTTACAGTGTCGTGGTTAAAGACAACTTTATCATGTGAATTCACGGTAAAAGAAGAGCAGTAATTATTACTGTGGTGGCAGCATCATTCTGCTGTTGATTAACAGTAATTCGTAAAAGAAAATGACCCAGCATGCATTAATTTCACTGTACATTTCTGACTACAGTAATTTACTGGAACATAATACTCTTTAATCCTGTAAATTCCTGGCAATTGTTTACAGAGTGGGAAACTAGTGCTTATAATATACTGCTATATGCATTGATCATGGCTGTATATTGACCGATTAACACTTTCGTATGGGGAACAATCCCACTTTTTACTAGTTGCTTATTAGCTTGCATGTTTATTAGTACTTATAAAGCACATTTTAATGCTTTATTTTACATGACTATATTCTACATCCCCAAATCCTACCCACAGTCTGTGAAAAGGGTCTGAGTACCGTAATTATCACAGTATTCACACACACAGATTCCACAACACTGCTCTCCAAAATGCTCACTTTCGTTAGAAACGTGAAAAATGTTGTATTTTACTGACGTGCTTACTCTTCATTAATGCTTAATTGCTTATTAAGCATTTTATATGACAGAAAAAGTGCTGTCAAAAATAAATACAACATTTTCGAATATCTATGGTAATGTTGGCTTCACTATTTGGATATTGCCTATAGTCTCTCATAACGCCATCACGTCTCTTCGTACACCATGCTACTTTTTAGTTAATTTAAATGAAAAGAAGTATAGATTTTGAAGTTGTGGTAGAAATGGCATCCAAACGCTATCTTTCCGAAGCCGGAAAAAGGAGAGAAGAGAACAGGAAGAAAGACAAGCTAAAAAGTTAAGGTATGCTTATTTGACTGCTGTAAATAGCACATTATGTATTGCTTGTGTCACATATGAGGGAAACATTGGACCATGGAAGATTGTGCGCACCTGCATCTCCACCCTGGCGCCTTCCTGAAATAACTATATATGGAGCTTACAACGCCTAGTTTTACTATGCATAATGTCATCTGAATCATTTCCATGTATATTCCCACCCCCGTGATACCATGTTTAACAGCACAATACATTTGGAAAATATGAGATGCCTCTTGTGACTTTACATTGCAAAAAATCATGCAGTATACATACTTTGTTTTAGAATAGCTAAATCTATGAAAATATGAAAAAACTATGTGAAACAATAGAACCAATAAAATCCAAAAAAATAAGAAACACAGTAGCACTTCACACTATTTTTCCTAAAACAGCATCTCAAAGCAGTGTGGTTGGAACGACAGCTCTCGAGCTGTGAAGCTTAGTTTCTTGTTCTTATGACGTGGATTTAATAAATCCTTATCTTTAGCAAAATAAGCAAGCTGACATTCAGTACAATCTATATCTTTAATTTCAAATATATACAAATTTAAATTACATATTTTAGTTTGTCAAGAGATTTAAAGAGACGTTTTTTAATAGTGTGCATGTGCATATGTACTTGAATATGGAAATAAAGCAAATTAACTAAGGGGAAAAAGGGAATCCTCAGATGCCATGTCTGTAATTTATTAAGCAAAAAATCTGACATTAATTTAATCTCAAACCCCCTGCATGACATCATTAACCAACAATGGTAGTTAAACAGCGAGTTACATTGTTGTATGGGAAATGCACACCTGATGATTTTATTATGCCTTGTAAAACCATACAATTCATGACACTGGACATACTAACTTTGCATTAAAGCTCTATCAGCTCCATATCGCACTGCATTTGTTCATTTAGACCAGGATAACTGGTCCCTGACAGAGTCTGATTTTTTTATTTTCTCAATTTTTGTCACCTGATAGAGGATGTACTGCCACTGTTTTTGTCTTGCTTAGTTGGGTTTTAAAAGATGTATAATATTCGATTATTTAAATGCACTGACGCTACCGGATGACAACCAAACTTGAACTTAATTGAACTGGATGATGTCTTCTGTAGAGCTGCGTTATACACTGATCTATATAGAGAAGTAACTATTAATTTACATACATATATCATAAAACTAATCCTGTGAGATTGAGATGCTACAAATCATGTGATTTTTAGGTCAATGTTTTGGCCGTAAGTCAATAATGATTCCCTCTGTTGGTACGGAATAGTAAGATGGCCGCTGGAACACGTCCGGTGGCTTCAGAACGTCCTGAGCAATCCAGTCGTTTATATAGATCAGTGGCTGAATTGCTTTCCTTGCATAATTGATACTGCTGAACATATTTTAATTACATACACAAATGCTGTTACACCAATCAAATGAAATCAGTATCAACAAAATCCATCTTGACTTCATCACATTACACTGCAATTATAATTGCCTAAATTATGTTATGAGAATGACAAAAACATGTTTCAAAATATGTGTTCTGCAGAAGAAAGTCAGTCAAACAGGTTTAGGTGAATTAATCATTGTTTATTTCTTAACAGTTGTTTCATGTCTATGCTTTAAGATTACAATGTTTAATGCTTTAGCTACAGTAAATCATTCAAATGTTTCAGTTTCATCTCATTTATTGTTAATCGTGTACAGTATAATATTAATTCTGTTATTCAATTTACTTGCCCATTATTGGCATTTTTTGTTTTTGGCATTTGTGTTTTGATCATTTACAAGTAAAATCTACTACAGCTCAGACTGCTCCCAACATTACACCACAAAACATTAATGTTGATTTTTAAAGTATTCAAACAGAATTACATAAAGTAAATACAAACATACAAAGTTTTGGAGTAATTAGTTCTATAATAATACTAAATTATTCTTTTTTGTCATGCTCCATTTTTTTAATGTTTATAATCTTTATTTTAATGATTTATATTGTGTTAAGTGAATGATGGGAGAAACAGACCTTTTTCTCCAAAACCAATAAAAATGTTTTCATGTACATTATATATTACATTTAATCTAAAAACCCTTAAATGCTGTAAAATATAAATATAGTCTGAATGTTGGCTAATTAGACAATTTAGAGACAACTATAACTCTTCATTTCACATTTATTAAAAATTATCTAAACTCTCAAGAGCTTCCTCTTTTGAGTAATATCTCCATCCCTCTGGAATCTCACCACTCCCCTCAAATGTTTTCTTGTAGTATTCCTCCAGATCTTTCTGGAATCTGCACACAAACCACTTCCAGTAGGGCAGCTCAGAGAGGTCGGAGGTGATGCTCCAGTCGGCATAAACTCCTCCTGCTCTTCTGTAATCTCTGCAGAGGAGTGTATAATTAAAGGCATTGGGATAAAACATTAGAGTGCTGCTTGCTACTGCTGTTGTACAGATTCGTACAGACAAGTTTGTTGTACCATCATAGTATGCCCCGTTTATTCCATCAACACGATGGAAAGGAACACTGTGATCTCCAGGATGGTTTTCTATGGTGTTGGTGCAGATGGCTCCACAGAACGGACACTGAACCCAACAGCACTGACAGAAGTGGTCAATCAGAAGCTCATCTGGCCTGAACTTAAGGTCCAGTTTTTTGTCAAATGTCTCTGTGTTAAGTCTATCGCTGATATCAGACATAATAGCAGGAAGTTCTTGCCTTATCACATCTTCTAGGAGGTTGAAATCATCAACATCATCATGTTTTACTCCACTGAGGTCTTTTTCAGAGAAGATCAGCTCATCTGAGAGCCGCTGTGTGAAACTCTTCAGCCACAAACCAACATCTCCTCTATTCTCTTGAACATGTTCAGTAGATGCATGAGCTGCTGTCATGATCTTCTGCTGCAGGAGTTTAATGTTCTCCTTCATCTTGGGTAAAACACTGACACTGAACTTATCAGTGATGTACCAACGGACTTCAACTCTGATGAAACTCTTGAAGTGATCCTTGGGTTTATGAATGTAGTTCATGTATTTGCCAAAATCTTTCTCTTCTGCCAGTGTCTTCAGGATGTGTTTCTCCAGATTTGATCTGTTTCCATTCAGTGATTTACAATTTGTTCTCATTTCAGCTGCCAGTTCTCTGGCCGTCTTCTTGTAGACGCTCTGCTCAATGGGCTCTTTCAGTTTCTGACACATTATCTCACCAAAAATGGCAGCTGATGCGGCTCCATTGAGATGTTTTTTAAAAATACTATAGTACTCTTCTCTCTTCTTCTCTACATATATTACAGGATCATTGGCTTCCTTGAACAGTCTGTGTTGGTCAGTGATCGTCTTGTTTGCTCTCTCATAGATGGAAAGGACCAAATCCCTGAAGAATTCATTCTTAAACACATATTGCACTGATCCTTCCTCATGTTGCAGTACTCTAGCCTTGATGTAATCTATGAGTTGTTGAATGCAGCTGATGTTGTAGCCCATCTTTGAAATGTTAAATGACTGAATTATTGTGTCTGTCTGCTGAGCAACATCTGTGACTAATGCTCTTATTTGGGTTTCATCCTCTTTAGATAGAATGCAACCAAACTTCTTCTGAGCTGATCTGTAGGCATTTGTCAAAACTCCTGTAACTCCACTGGATTTCTTTATCTTTACGTAATCTGAATAATTCGGCACAGTAAAGATATCCTTCCTCTCCCTCCAGTGGTCTACAGAAACACTTCCATGGGTGTCACGAAGAAGCTCTCTCACATCTTTCTTTATATTAATGTCTTTGATTGGAGGAGTGGCTGAGATGATCTTCGTCACACTCTGTTTCCAAAACAAATCAAACTCTTTCTTCAGTGTTTCTTCATCATTTGCTTTGTCTTTGAGTTTTAAGGCAAGTTCTTTGCTCTTTTCAAAGAGTGTGTTTTCATGATTTGTCCTCTGAGCATCAATCTCTTTCTTCAGGTCTCGCTGCTGAAGAATCTCATTCAATTTCCTCTTTGTTTCTCTCACAATGTTTTCCTGAAGCTCCTTGATTTTGAGTTCAAAAGATGTTTTCCACTGAATCAGTATATCTTTATCTTTGTCTTTCTCAAAAAATTCAGACATTGATTTCTCCACCTCTTCACTTGTCTTCTTCAGTTCTCTTTGAAGATCAGTTTCTTCAACCTCATGAATTGTTTCATTTTCTATTTGGTTGTGTAGTTTGTTCTCAGTTTCCATCATGGCACTGCGAAGACTCCAGGTCCACTTGCTGTATTCAGTCTCCAGTTTCCTGTAGGCTGAAATCTCCAGAGAATTTCTGAAGCTGAAGACAAATTGTTCCTTCAGTAAAGCCTCCCAGAGATCTTTAATACGGTCTTTTAAGTCTTTCAGAATCATTCCATGTGATTTTGAGGTATAAGTTTGAATTGATTTCTTTAGCTCTTGTACATTTTCGCAGTAATTTGGGTTTGGTGGTGCCATCGGTGGGCTGCCCTCCCAGAGTTGAGCGAAATACTTCACATCATTCTGAACATCAAATTTAATAACATCACTGAAACATTCAGCATCACTGTCTTCCTCTTTAGCAGCGAGTTTTGTCATCTCATCCAGTGTCTTCTGCAGTCGTCTCTTTCCCTCCATGTTTTTCTCTCCAGCTGTGACGTCTGAAACGTTCTGATGCACAAACACACAGCTAGGATACAGTCGGACCTCCTTCATCCTCATGAAGGCCTGAACAACAATCTGAAGAATGTCCTGCATCTCAGATGGGTTTTCTCCAAATATGTTGATCATGGTTAGATTTCCAAGACCAACAACAAATGTGGCCAGTTCATTGTCGTGATGTCTTGTTGATCTTCCGGCCAGTTCTAGAGCACGAAGACCTTCAGTATCGACAACCAGAATATAGTCAAAGTTCATCTGTGTTTTCATCTCGTCAGACACTTTGACCAGCTGCATGAAAGCTCCTCTGGTGCACCTTCCAGAACTGACGGCAAACTGGAGTCCAAACATGGCATTGAGCATGGTGGATTTCCCAGAGCTCTGAATCCCTAAAACTGACAGCACAAAGACTCTCTGGTCTCCCAGTTTCTGGATGAGTTGATCTAGAACAGCAGAGATCCAGATCACAGGAACATGAGCAACATCTCCATCCATCAGCTCCAGTGGAAATCCAGAGATCATCATCTCTGCTCCAAGACTCGGGAGAGAAGAGAAGTGACACTGCAGGTCTTTCTTGTTCTTCTTCACAAATGAACAGGATTCATAGATCTGACCGATCTCTCTCACGATGTGCTCCAAACCAAAGGATGCAGCTTGAAGATCCTCAGATATTGTTTCAAGTTCTGCTTGTTCAGTCTTGAGTTGCTCAGATTTATCATGATTCTCTTTCTGTTTTACAACTCTTGACCACTTTTCATTATACTTTTGGAGTAGAGCAGAAAAGTCAGTTGAGATATAGTCATCAAGAAGGATTCCAAGATATTTCAGAAAAAACATCTTCTCATGTTCATCGTCTGAGTTCATTTCTTGAATAAAGAGCCTAATAAACTCACAAATGTCAGATTTATGCTGCTGTTCACGGATTTTATTAATCTCTGTTCGTTTTCTACTGATGTCCATTTCTGTCTCATCTCCTTGAGGTCGATGTAGTTCTTTGTTCTTCTGACTCCACTGACGCCACAGTTTCCCCTGACAGGGCAGAAATGATTCTTTGATTTCTGTCAGATCTTTATTCTCCAGTAAACTCATCATCTTCTGTGCTGCTTCTCTTCCTCTCCTGCAGTCTTCATCATCTTTCTCATCTACTCTGATGTCTGAGTGTTTGGACACGTCTTCAAGTCTGAAAGTGGAAGATGATTCTTGGAGACAACCATTTATAGCTCTCCTGAGTTCTTCAGATACATCTGACTGATTTCTGTCCTTCAGACCGATTTGGAATTTCCCTTTCTTCATCTTCCTTAAAGTAGATTCATCTTCCGTAAAGAGACAAATAAGCGGCGTTGTAATTCTGAACAGGTTCTGGATCTTTTCTGCACTTCTGTCCTTTTTCTGAAGTCGTGGTAGAAGAACAACATTGACTGAGGCCATTTCAGTGAGGATCTCCAGCGGTTTCTCATGGTCTCCTGCATCTCCGTGTAGATTACAGAACGCAACGCAGTCAGTGAATTTATCCGTGTTTTTCCCAGAGGGGCAGAACCAGGCGATCTCCACCACTCCGTCCATCAGGACTCTGGTTCTGCTGCTGCCTGGGCAGTTCCTGTGGAAGAACGTGTTGTGTTTCTCATTGATCAGACTGTTCATCAGCTGAGACTTGGATGAGGACACAGAGCCAAACCTGAAGAAAAACACCATTGGAGTTTCTGCCTTATAGACTGGCTCGGTTTGACTGATGATTTCACCACTGCTGTTTTTCTTCCAGCTCTTGTTGATTTGTCTGAATGTCCAGAGAGGAAACTCAATCTGTTGTGTGAATGGGTCAGGAACAAGAAGAGGCAGAGCGTACTGACACTGGGATAGTTTAGTGACCATCAGCTGCTTCAGGAAACCATCAGCACAATGAAACACGGCCATCTGAACATCCATCGGGTGGATTCGCTCAGATTGACTTGCTGCTTCATTAGAGAAAGATATTGCTTCAAATATATCACTACTGTCTTCAGATAGGTCAGAGTCTCCTTGTTTTGTATGATCCTGTTCATTGATATTAACTTGAATGTATCTTGCTCTGTAGTTCATCATCAGGAGTTTTTGAATAAAACTCAAAACCAGCTCTTTTTCATCACAGGATTCATGGGACTGTAATGAATGTTCAGTTATCTGAAGAATGTCTCCAGCTCTTAGTTTATCGTTCCTGTGAAGATGAAGTCTGTGAAATAGATGCTCTATGTTTTCTCTTTCAGTCTTTTGCTGCTGTAGGTGTTGTCCAATGTCATTTTCAATCTGTTTAACAGACACAATAATAATATTTATTTTATTCAGTTCCATCCTCATGGAATCACATTCAGTATTGATTTGATTGTGTCATTGCTTTCTTAAGTTTATCTTAAACCTAGCCTTATTAGCAGATGGTTTCATTTCTGTCTGTGTTAGTTTTCTTTCTCTTTCAGGATTGTTATGGCATTAAAATAATATAGATTTACTACTTCAATACCCCATTTTACTGCTGCTATAATTTTTTTTACTAGAGATATAACCCACTTTACTGTATCTGTTGCCCACTGTATTGTATTTTTTTTACCTATTGTAATTGTGGTCTGGCTATTGCTACTATTGCAGCTCCTGCTACTGCATCAACTCCTGTTGTTCCTGCCTTATTTACTACTACCGCAACTACTGCAACTGTCAGTGCTAGGGATGTCACAAGTACTGGTACTTTGGTACCAAGTCGGTACTGAAATTATAAAAATGTGACGATACCAGCATTTCTGTAGTACAGACTCCCGAGGTACCCGCAGCTGCGCTCAGTCGCTTCCGTGTTTATCTAAAGTGCAGGGTTCCAGACTGTAGCCGAATATATACTAGTGTCTGTGCAATAAACTGCAAAATACTATTTAAATATTACTCCTGCATGTTCTGCGTCTCTGTGTGAATGAAGTCGGGCGCACACACACACCCCTACACACACACCCCTCTGCGGTGTGTCACTAAATGAGGACACAAACGCATAAACTGTCACTTCATGAGAATTTACCGTTTCATTTGAGAACAATGTCATATCATGAACACAGACACTCAAAGGTCTTAACGTCAAAATAAAAGTTTGGGTTAAAAAATGAAATTGACAGAATATATTGGGCTACTGTTGTAGTCTACTGTAGATTTATCTATGTCTCTGTAATAATACGTCTCTACTAATAATAATAATAATAATAATAAATATAGCTGCAAGCAGCAATACTGGGGCCAAGCGCAAAGAAGAAGACAAGACATGCCAAAAATGCTGGCAATGTCAGATCAACTGCAGCAATGAGCAATTAAAGACCTATTAAGGTGACTTTAGGCAAAATAGCTGTAAAATGATAAATAGAATCAATAATAATGATTTAATGATTTATCACTTTCAACCAATAGGTGGCACAGTTACGAAATTGATGTGGTGTGGTCAGAATAAGGGAACAATGACACATGCAAAGATTGGTGTCAATATATCAAAGCAGGGTGTCAATATAGTGTCAATATGTCATTGCAGAGATATAGCCTCAAGAGGCCTTTTCATTATAAGTATGGACCACATGCGGTGCTGTTTTGAAATCTTTTAAGTAGCTTAAAGGCATGGTGCTGATGGCACATACAAAGTTTCGTAATGATACAACAATTCATTTGTGAAGCATATCATTTTATATTATAATACTGCATTGTAGTCAATGGGAATTTCATGTTTTGTTCTATTATAGCGCCACCAAGTGGCACAATCCTACAATTTTTGTGTGTCCTCGCAGTGAGCCCATACATGTCTGTGTCAATTTTGTTGAAAATATCTTTTAGTTTTGGAGTTATAGACATTTATATGAAAAAACACATGAAAAATGACTGACACCTGACTTTGATTGGATTTTACACCCCCTTACTATCAATATTTTGACATTTGGGCATAAATAAATAGCTATCGACCTATGTTTTCGAACTTCTGACGCTGGTTTCGTCTCGATCGGACTTGCGGTTTCGAAGATATCAGCTAATGTTTTTAAAGTGCTAAATTACAACGCTGCACAAACCATACGCCGAAACCTAGCAAGTCTGGTATCGTTGGACTCGGCGAGGATTCAGGAGACAAAAAAAGTTACTCTCATGAAAATAAGTCAATCTCACCTAAAGTTATAAGCATTTGAAAAAAGAAAATTCTCCACTAGGTGGCGCTGTTTCGAAACTTCTTGGGCTCATTCAGGGCATCGTGTTGATGACCCAAACCGAGTTTCGTAACAATCCGTTTATGTGTTCATAAAATACAGCATTTTAGCACATAATTCAAAATGGCCGACAGCCAAAATGGCCGACATGGTAAAATTGAATATCAGACGACTCGGCATGCAGTCTTGAATCTAACGAGACCACTTTTATGATTTTTGGACAAACGGTTCAAAAGTTATAAGCAAAAACAGCCATTTTTTTGTATCTCCAGACCAGTAGGTGGCGCTGCGCCGAAACGCTGCATGTTGCCTCATGTTATGCTTGTGATCACATGTACCAAGTTTGGTTTGAATACGATAAAGCATTGTGGAGATATTGCCTTAAGTGTGTTTTTGAAACTGCTACGTAAAATTTGTTTGCGCGTTTATCGCAAACGATTTGATGAATCAAGTTGATTTGTAAGAATTTTTGTCAGCATCGTCTGAAGATGATCTGGTTAAATTTTCATGCAAATCGGATGAACCGTCTAGGACGAGTTCGCAAAAGTATGTTTTTAGCAAAGAACAAGATGGAGGACAAGAAAGTTTGCCAAATATGGAAAAATTGGTATCTATGTGCTCAGCATGAGCCAATGACTGTATTAGGATCAGTTTCAATAAACTAGGCTAATTTAATCAAAAGTTATTAACATTTTTGTCAAGTTTGTTATAACTTTTGACCACAAGGTGGCACTGCCCCAAAACTTTTTGAGTACCTTCAGGGCATGGCGTGGAAGTCACATACTGAGTTTAGTAACAATACACTAATACATTTGTAAAATATAGAATTTTTTGACCAAATTAAAAATGGCAGACAGCCAAAATGGCCGATATGGTAAAATTGAATATCAGACGACTCGACATGCCGTCTTGAATCTAACGAAACCACTTTTATAATTTTTGGACAAACGGTTCAAAAGTTATAAGCAAAAACAGCCATTTTTTGTATCTCCGGACCAGTTGGTGGCGCTACGCCGAGACACTGCATGTTGCCTAAAGTCATGCTTGTGATGACATGTACCAAGTTTGGTTTGAATACGATAAAGCGTTGTGGAGATATAACCTTAAGTGTGTTTTTGCAACCGCTAAGTAAAATTTGTTTGCACGTTTATCGAAAACGATTTGATGAATCAACTTGATTTGTAAGATTTTTTGTCAGCATCGTCTGAAGATGATCTGGTTCAATTTTCGTGCAAATCGGATGAACCGTCTAGGACGAGTTCGCAAAAGTAGGTTTTTCGGAAAATTCAAAATGGCGGGAAAGTTTTTATGACGGAAAATGATGATATATGGTGGAATCGAATCGTCTTGAGCCAAGGAATCAGAGGAAAAAAGAATTTTGTTCCTCTTATGGTTCAAAAGTTATTAGCATAAACATGAGTCAAATTTTGGACTGATGGTGGCGCTAGAGGGATTGAGTTAGAGACTCCAAATTTGCTATGGTGGCTTTTCAGACTGTCCTCTATGAGTGTCCCAAATTTCACAACTTTTTACCATACGGTTCTATGGGCTGCCATAGACTTCGTGGCGGAAGAAGAATCGGAGGAATAAATATAGCTGCAAGCAGCAATACCGGGGCCAAGCGCAAAGAAGAAGACAAGACATGCCAAAATGGCCGGCAGTATCAGATCAACTGGAGCAATGAGCAATTAAATCACATTTTAAGATGATTTTAGGCAAAAGGCTGAAAAATGCATTGTACGTAGTCTGAGAGTGTTAGACCAACTGCAGCAATGAACAATTATACAGTTTAAGAAGATTAGGCAATATGGCTGAAATATCATTTATAGAGTCACTAATAATATAATTTAATGGTTTATCACTTTTGACCAATAGGGGGCACAGTTACGAAATTGATGTGGTGTGGTCAGAATAAGGGAACAATGACACATGCAAAGTTTGATGCCAATATGTCAAAGCATTGCAGAGATACAGCCTCAAGAGTCATTTTTGCATCATGCCTCAACTTCGTCACTGCAGTTTACAAAAACTGTTTCATCTTTCGACGCAAAATCCCTAACATTTTGTCGGCACAGTCTGAAGATGATATTTCATTTTGGTGGAAATCAGACAAACGGTGTAGGACGAGTTAAAAAAAGTAGGTTTTTAGCAAATAACAAGATGGAAGACAAGAAGGTTTGCCAAATATGGCAAAATGGGTATCCATGTTCTCGGCATGAGCCAATAAATGTATTATGACCAGTTTCATTAAGCTAGGCTAATTTAATCAAAAGTTATTAGCCTTTTTGTAAATTTTGTTATAACCTTTGACCACAAGGTGGCACTACCCCAAAACTTTTTGAGTGCCTTCAAAGCATGGGGCGGAAGACACATACCAAGTTTCGTAACGATAGACTAATGAATTTGTAAAATATAGTATTTTAGCACATAATTCAAAATGGCCGACAGCCAAAATGGCCGATATGGTAAAATTGAATATCAGACAACTCTGAATGCCGTCCTGAATCTAACGAGACAACTTTTATTATTTTTGGACAAACGGTTCAAAAGTTATAAGCAAAAATAGCCATTTTTTGTATCTCCGGACCAGTAGGTGGCGCTGGGCCGAAACGCTGCATATTGCCTCAGGTCATGCTTGTGATGACACGTACCAAGATTGGTTTGAATACGATAAAGCGTTTCGGAGATATAGCCTTAAGTGGGTTTTTGCAACCGCTACGTAAAATTTGTGTGCGCGTTTATCAAAAACGATTTGAAGAATCAACTTGATTTGCAAGATTTTTTGTCAGCATGGTCTGAAGATAATCTGGTTCAATTTTCGTACAAATCGGATGAACCGTCTAGGACGAGTTCGCAAAAGTAGGTTTTTCGGAAAATTCAAAATGGCGGGAAAATGTTTATGATGGAAAATGACGTCATAGGGTGTAATCGAATCGTCTTGAGCCAAGGAATCAGAGGAAAAAAGAATTTTGTTTCTAGCCCTTATGGTTCAAAAGTTATTAGCATAAACATGAGTCAAATTTTGGACTGATGGTGGCGCTAGAGGGATTGAGTTAGAGACTCCAAATTTGCTATGGTGACTTTTCAGACTGTCCTCTATTAGTGTGCCAAATTTTACAACTTTTTATCATACGGTTCTATGGGCTGCCATAGACTTCGTGGCGGAAGAAGAAGAAGAAGAAGAAGAAGAAGAAGAAGAAGAAGAAGAAGGTGCTTGGCCCCTAATAATAGGAACGGGAACGGTTTCAATAGGTGCCTTCGCACCTTCGGTGCTTGGCCCCTAATAATAATAAGAATGGGAACGGTTTCAATAGGTGCCTTCGCACCTTCGGTGCTTGGCCGCTTATAATAATAGGAACGGGAACGGTTTCAATAGGTGCCTTCGCACCTTCGGTGCTTGGCCCCTAATAATAATAATAATAATAGGAACGGGAAGGGTTTCAATAGGTGCCTTTGCACCTTCGGTGCTTGGCCCCTAATAATGCCTAGATGTTTAATTAAATTTTTTATAAACAATGTTTACTTTTAAACAGCATACAGCCTTTAAATGTTTGTATTATTTACTTATGATTCATAAATAATAAACTTAATACATTTAATAAAAACAATTAAAATAGTTAAATAAAAAAAATTAAAAAAAACATTTAGTTGTGGTACCGAAATTGGTACCGAGTACCATAAATTTGTATGGTATTGGTACCGACTACTGGAATTTTGGTACCGTGACATCCCTAGGCTATTATTACTGTTGATTTTAATGCTGTTTGTTTCCATGTTTTTGCAGATAGTGGTGATTGTTGACTTGCCCTTTCTTCTCCTGCTTCTGCATTTGCAGATGCTGCCACAGCTGATTCTGCTCCTGCACCTGCAACAGTTAAAAGAATAAGAACTTATTTCATCATAGAAAAAAATAAATTAAAATATGCTCACATTTTAATGTATAAGATGTTGATGTTTTCCCAATGTAAATTGCTGTTCTTACAGATCAATGTTAAATTACCATTATATGACTCTGGTCTTCTCATCTTCACATCAGTACTCAGCTCCTTGTCAAGTGTACATCTCATCCTGCCATCCATTTTCCCCAAACCATTTATCCTACTTGAAAGAGACAATGTTTCAATATATGAAATCTAATTATTTATTAGTTTATCTATTTTTTTCTCAGCATAAACAGCTTGAATATTTTTAACATGGTTTATTTCGTAACAGTTTCATTAAGACAAGTCAAGTTACCTTTATTTATATAGTGCTTTATGCAATACAGATTGTTTCAAAAGCAGCTTTACAGTGCACTCAAAAACGTTGGACTCTTCATAGGGACCATCTCTAAAGTTACATATGGCATTGCTATACACGTTTCTAACTTCAATAGCATTTGAAGAGAATGACTAAAGCCATAAAACCAACTGTAAAGTGTTCTGAGAAGGGTCTGCTGGCATTATACAGTACAGAGCGGCCTCTAGAGTCAAATAACGCAGTACTTGTTCCTTAACTGAGGTTACGTTAGTAACCGAGTACATTCCCTTGCGATAATACACGAGTACTGCTTCGTTTGTCTTATTAAGCCTAATAAGACAAGCCGCTACGGGGACAGTACAACCACGCCGTGCTATGTAGGGGGACGACCAAATAAGATTGTGGAGCACTTGATAAAGGGCTCGAACAGACACTCAAGATTATATAGCCCAAAGGGATACAGAATACTTAACCCTCTATGGTGTTGCCTCCAGGCAACATAGTCTGTTTTAGTTTATTTTTAATAAAATGAACACCAATTTATTGTTCAAATACTAATCAATGAAAGTGCAAAAAAGTGGTCACATGACCCACAGGGGTCCATTTTTGTGTCCACATTTGCACAGGTCACATGGCTCCATATTTTCTCGAATGAAACGTGAATTTTTCACTCATTTACATCCAGTTAATCACCCACAAAAAATATGACTCACCTTCACTGGTAAGTTAAGACGTTTTTTCAAGAATTGTATATTATATATCATCAAATTTTTTAGAGTAAATAACAAAAACTTGTGTGTTGCCTCAAGACAACATTGTGCCATAATGGAATCGCATAAGGCCATACCAGACACACTAGGTTGGATACAAATATAGTATATTCGTAAGGAAAAGAGTTAGAATTCTCAAAATATATTTGCATTTTTGCATAATTTTGTAATCTTATATTCACATATAAGAATAGTAATGCACATACTATAACTGCACATTATGATCTGCATATTTTCTATAGCACTTTAAAAAAGGTGTAAAACACAACTGAAGTTGATGAGGGTGAGGATGAGGTGTCATGTGATGAGGAAGATGAGGTGATAGTGACAATCCAGCAGGGAGAGAGTGACGGTAAGGGTGAGATTGAAGATGGAAATGAGGATGAAGATGAATATGATAACTTGATGTGATAGTTTGGTAATACTTGTGTTCCACGATGGTACAATGTTGCCTGAGAGCAACAGCTGAATTTGAAATGTTACTTTTTATTAAATATGAAATTTGTAATACATTATAAACTGGATAAATGTGTTCTCTTTCATATGTTCACTCGACGCTGCATCACTTTAATGACGTAATGGGACGCCTTCTGGGTGTGCCGATTGTCTGAAGCCCTTATAGAATCACGCCAATTGATTGGCTGATGGCGCGCACGTCGCCCCACTTGACGTAGTCACCTATATTAGCGTGCGCGCGCCATCTACTCCTCAGATTTCTCTGCCTTCACGAAGCGGCTATTTCATGCCCTTCGGTTTCGGTTTTTCTGGCCCAAATATCTTGGATTTCATTCGACTTTATCACCAGCACTTCAGCAACTGCGGATAGTGGAACATTGTTCTCCTTGCGGTGAAGTACCATGGTTTTTCGTCGTTGCCCGCTGCCGTGCACTCGCTTCATCGCGAACAACGACCCCCCACAGTAAGTGTTAAATGTTTGGGGTTCTCACACGCGTGCGAGGCGGTTCAGGGGTTTTCAAAATGCAAATTTTGCTATAATCTCCTTCTCAAAACCCTCCGCTCGAGGCTCGCGGTTTTTGAGAAGGAGTCATCCTTTTTCCCCCGTTGCACTCCCGAGGCCGCGCAGGCCTCTCTTGGATCCGCGACCTGGATTTTCGTCTTTGCCCGCCGCCGTGCACTCGCTTCATCGCGAACGACGACCCCCACAGCAAGTGTGTTAAACGTTTGGGGTTTTCACACGCGCACGAGGCGGCTGAGGGGTTTTCAAAATGCTAATTTTGTGTTAATCTCCTTCTCAAAACCCTCCGCTCGAGGCTCGCGGTTTTTGTGAAGGAGTCATCCGTTTTTCCCCGTCGCGCTCCCGAGACCGCGCAGGCCTCTCTTGGATCCGCAACCTGGGGTTCGGATATATAGCTCGAGGAGTGGAGTGCCAGCAGACGGGCCTCGCCCTTTCTCTCCCTCACTCCCCCGAGCACGTGCGCGGGACTCCGCCCGTCGAGTTTTTCACACGACTATTTGTGTCCCAACCCGGAGGCACGCGACGCGGTTTCCTTCGGACTGGATGATGATGTCGTGTTTACCGCAGCGTCCGACTCTGAGGATTTCGGGCCTTTTTGTAATGACGATGCTCTCCCACCTAGCGGCCAGGAAGCGCGGCGTTCAGCGACATGCGCGGAGCTCGTCGACGTACTTTCGCGCGCTACGGTTTGACACCGGAAGCAGTTAAGGGGCTGCGCTAAGCCGTGGATTTGGCTTTGAGCCACGAAGCACAGCTCGCGCCATAGGACGTTCAATGGCGGGCATGGTGGCGGCAGAGCGCCACCTGTGGCTCAACCTAAAACACGGAAATCCGTGATAGAAAAAGGTTTTCCTACTGGACGCTCCGATTTCGCAGTCTGGGTTGTTTGGGGAGGCGGTCAACACTGTGGTTGAGAAGTTAAAAAAAATTAAAAATAAAAAAATAAATATATATATATATATATAATATATATATATATATATATATATATATATATATATATATATATATATATATATATATATATATATATAATATATATATATATATAATATATATATATATATAATATATATATATATATATATATATATATATATATATATATATATATATATACATAAAAAGCTAAATCTCAATCTGCTGCTTTTTAAGCAATGCCTAGGAGAGCGAATGATTCTCCTAGCCCCTCCCCCTCTCAGAGAACGCCCTATAGAAGGGAGTTTACCAGTAGGAGGAACGACCAAAGCCATCCCCCACCCACCACGGTCTGGGGAGCTTGTGGTCGCCCGTTTCCCCGCCAACGTCCTCACAGACGCATCGACCCAAAGCGGCCCAGCAAACGTTCTGCTCCGGCCACTTAGAGTCGCTCCTGACCCTCCGGTCAGAAAAAGGAGAGCTTCAGCACATGTCCGAAGCTGGGTCAGACCGCGCAAGCGTCTCTGCCCGCCTCTCACCAGCTCTCCTTATCCGGCTCTGTTACTTTCGCCGCCAGCGCGCTTCGAAGTACAGAACTGGCCCGACCCTCGCCTTTTTCCGGCGCTGAAAGAAGGAGACGCCTTTTGCTTTCTCCCCTCACGTTTGATTGGCTCACCATCCGCCGCTCGTTCAGATGGAGACACATTCGGTCTTCTCCGGGAAACAGAGCGACCCAGTCTTCCCACTCTGGCTGTGACATCTCCCACTCCGCGCAAGGACGCCACGTGCTCCCCTTCGCGGATGGCCACGCCTTCCTTAGAGGTTTAGCTCGACACCCATCTCAGGTATGTCCACTGCACCTCAACACCCCACTCCCTCTGTCACATTTCTCCCACGAGTGGAAGCTTCTGCCAGGGATATCATCCTGGGTCCTCCGCACAATTCAGTACGATTACACACCCCAGTTTTATCGCAACCCCCCCTCGCTTCGACGGGGTCATTCAAAGTGTAGTAAACAGCGCCTCAGAGGCTTCTGTGCTACAACAAGAACTTATTTCTCCTCAAGGGGGCGATAGAGGAGCTTACATTAGCAGAAGAGAAATGTGGCTTCTTCAGCCGCTACTTCCTGGTTCCGAAGAAGGACGGCAGATTGCGTCCCATTTTGGACCTTCGTCGTCTGAACTTCGCCCTCTACAGAGGGAAGTTCAAGATGCTAACACTCTATTTTGTCACAGATACATGCGGAGGACTGGTTCGTTACGATAGACCTGAAAGATGCATACTTCCATATTCAGGTCGTCATTCGACACGTGAAGTTTCTCAGATTTGCCTTCGAGGGGAGGGCTTAGCAATACAAAGTCCTTCCCTTCGGCCTCGCCCTGGCACCGAGGATATTCACGAAGTGTATGGATGCTGCTCTGGCCCCGCTGAGGCTCCAGGGCATCCGTATTCTCAATTACCTGGATGATTGGCTCATTCTGTACCACTCCAGGAAGTTGGTGACTCACCACAGAGATGTCGTTCTTCAGCACGTTCAGTCTCTTGGTTTGAGAGTGAACACCGACAGGAGTGTTCTCACCCCAACTCAGCAGACCACCTTCTTAGGAGTTCATCTGGATTCCGTTCCAATGCAGGCCCGCCTGGCCCCTGCTCGGTTTTCCAGTATTGTAACATGTTTGGCCCGCTTCAGGCTCGGCCATCATGTTTTCTGTGAGTACATGTCGCAGGCTCCTGAATCTCATGGCCGCAGCTTCCCCGGTGCTCCCCTGGGACTGCTCCACATGAGACCCTTCCTTTGGTGGATGAAACGCTCAAGGGCTCGGTCAACAGGATCGGCCCTTCGCCTATTGAAGGTGTCACGCGGCTGCTTCCGTGCCCTATCAGTATGGCAGGACCCTATCTTTCTTCGGAAGAGGGTCAGTATGGGGGCTGTTTTCCGTCGCCAAATGGTCACGACGGACACCTCTCTAACCGGCTGGGGTGCGGTATTCAAGGGCAGACCGGCATGCAGGGTCTGGAAAGGGGAAGCTCTCTCTTGGCACATAAACTGCCTAGAGATGAGAGCTGTGTCCCTGGCCCTTCAGCACTTTCTCCCCTCCCTCATGGGACATTATGTCATTGTCAGGACGGACAACATGGCGGTGGTGTCTCATGTGAATTGCCAAGGGGGATCACGGTCGCGCACCCTGGACAGGCATGTGCGCCGTCTCCTCCTGTGGTCTCAGGACAAACTTCTGTCCCTGAGAGCAGTCCATGTACCCGGAGTCTTAAACCTCGCAGCGGTTTACCTGGTCGAGGCAGAAGCTCAGGTCGGGAGAATGGATGCTGAACCCTCAAACTGTATCTCAGATTTGGGAGGTGTTCGGAAAAGCGGAGGTGGACCTTTTTGCCTCGAAGGAGTCGTCCCAGTGCCTACTCTGGTTCTCTCTGAGTTCCCCAGCCTCATTGGGGATAGATGCGTTCGCGCATCCACGGCCCAAACTGAAACCCTATGCGTTCCCGCCCATCATCTGATTCCGGCGGTTCTTTGCAGGGTGAGAGAGAGTGGAGTCAGCCTCCTGCTCTATTCCTCCAAGTGGAGGGTCTTTTGAGTCATGGTGCTCTTCCCATGTGGTGGACCCAGTTAACTGCCTGGTGGGTCCAGTTCTGGAGTTCCTGGAAGAAAAGTTTGCCGCTGGAGCAGCAGCTACCACCCTTCGGGTCTATGTCGCAGCTGTCATGGCCTGTAGGGAGTCGGGCGAAGTCCCGCTAGGCAAACATAGACTGGTTTCATCTTTCATGCGAGGGGTTAGGCGCCTGAGACCAGCACGCTCCCCATGTATTTTCTCTTGGGACCTCTCCGTGGTCCTTGAAGGGCTAACATTGGCTCCATTTGAGCCCTTGGAGTCAGCTCCTGAGCGAATTCTGACTCTCAAGGTTACTCTTTTGTTAGCTCTGTCCTCTTGGAAATGAGTGGGCGATCTACAGGCCCTCTTTGTTAACGGGTCCTGTATGGATTTTGCTCCTGGCCTAGTCAAGTTTACTTTAAGACCTAGGCCGGGTTATGTGCCCAA
The DNA here is from genome assembly GCA_033150135.1 of Gobio occitaniae. Classification (NCBI taxonomy): domain Eukaryota; kingdom Metazoa; phylum Chordata; class Actinopteri; order Cypriniformes; family Gobionidae; genus Gobio; species Gobio occitaniae. The sequence continues at coordinate 67,702 of JARQWZ010004371.1, read as the reverse complement.
AGTTTTGTTCATGAAAAATAATTTCGCTCTCAGGTTATCATTCTTCACTCCTTTCACCCCCCCTCCTTTTGACTCGGAGGAAGACGAGAAACTTTTTGCATTTGCTCTGCCCAGTTCGAGCGTTGAAGTGTTATGTTGACCGTTCCGACGGGTGGAGGAAATCTAACCAGCTGTTGGTGTGCTTCGGTGCTGCCCGCGGGGGCTTGCCGCTTCGAAGCAAAGGGTTTCCCATTGGGTGACAGAGGCTATTTCTTTAGCTTATGAGGTGCGTGGTTTACCTTCACCTCTTGATATTAGAGCGCATTCTACCAGAGGTGTGGCTTCCTCTCAAGCACTTTTTAGAGGGGCTCTTTTGGAGGATATTTGTGTGGCGGCAGGTTGATCCTCTCCGCACACTTTTGTGAGATTCTATAGTTTGGATCTCGACATGGCTCCGGGTTCGCATGTCCTGTCTGCTTAACCTAGTCATGCAGGTTATCTGGTGTTCTTTGAGCCAGATACGGCAGCGCTTTAGCTTGGCGTGTTTTGTATATCGTTCCCATTACGTCATTAAAGTGACGCAGCGTCGAGTGAACCTATGAAAGAGAACGTCTCAGGTTACTTGCGTAACCTATGTTCTCTGAGTAGGGAACGAGACGCTGCGTACGCTGCCAAGCTCCTTGCGCTGCCGACAGGCCTTCCTTTTTGGCAGAGAAATCTGAGGAGCAGATGGCGCCCGCACGCTAATATAGGTGACTACGTCAAGTGGGGCGACGTGCGCGCCATCAGCCAATCAATTGGCGTGATTCTATAAGGGCTTCAGACAATCGGCACACCCAGAGGGCGTCCATTACGTCATTAAAGTGACGCAGCGTCTCGTTCCCTACTCAGAGAACATAGGTTACGCAAGTAACCTGAGACGTTTGTTCAGGTGTCTGGTTAAAGAAATTTATGTTTTCAATAAATATATTTATTTTTCTACATGAAAATGTAAAATGTTTCAATTTGTCCATTGTGGTATGAGGCAACAAACTTTAAAAAACAACAACAACAAAAAAAACTGAAAAATTGTATTGCTATTGTAATAGTGTCCTATTTTAAGCAGGAAAAACACAACAAATAATTTTTTCCTCATTGAAATCATATTGCGTACCATCGAGGGTTAAGGTAATACACCAAAACCCATTACTAGGGCCTCGAAGGGGCCTAGTTTATGACATAAATTATATATATATATATATATATATATATATATATATATATATATATATATATATATATATATATATATATATATATATATATAGGGCAAATCGTAGTTACTCCCAGACTAAGTCGGGGTCATAACAAAAAAACCTGTGAGTGCGGTAGGTTCATGAACCTCCATAATCTTGGAGGTTCATGCAGGGACCTCCAGATTATAAAATCGAACAAATGTGGACGGTGAGGCCTAGCCGACCACCGCACAAATGTCATCAATGGAAACGGCAGAGGACCACGGCCACGAGGAGGCCATACCTCTCGTGGAATGTGCTTTCACACCCAAGGGGCATTGAAGGCCCAAGGAAGAGTAGAGAGCTATAGCATCTACTATCCACCTAGATAGTCTGGGCTTCGTGACCGGAAGACCTTTTGTGCGGCCACCGATGTAGACAAAAAGCTGTTCTGGACAATGCTGTATCATTCCACGTCAGCAAAGCATATATGATTCTGTGTCAGTTAAGCAAACGCATCAGACTGTGGCGAGTGGCACAGATCATCCCACGTGTAATAGTGTCGAGTTTCTGTTACAGAACTTACTGAGAAAATAGCTATCAAACAACTTGGCCTGACAAGCCAGATATAAAAATCGTACAACAAACAAAGGACAATGGTAGGTCGTTCAATAGGACATTTTCCAGGTCATGTACGACAAAAAGTCTTGGTTGTCTGGTTGTGCTAAACGGAATAAAGTTTTCTGTTTCCCGTGCTTGCTTTTCCGTTCTTTAACAGGGGGACGGGGAGATGGCGTGTAGAGTAGCGTAGGTGTGTGTGATTTAAAGCACTTCTCTGAAAAAGCTACAAAAAAGCTATTAAAGCTCATCTACGCAGTGCAATGAAAGGTAATATAGCAGCGCAGTTAGATGATAGCTACAGTGTTGCGAAACCACAATAAGGAAGTGGATAGGCACATTCTATCAAAGATAATTGACTGCATATTTTTTTGGGGGGCGTTTGAGTTAGCCCTCAGAGGGCATGATGAGACTGAAACCTCAGACAATCCCAGTGTTTTTAGAGGTCTTGTGGATCTTGTTACTTCCCTTGACACTATCATACAGGAACATCTTGAGCACGCCACTGTTTTTAAGGGTACCTCTAAAACCATTCAGAACGATTACTGGACTGCATGATTGATGTAATGCAGGGCCACGTTATAGGTGATCTGAAAAAAAGGTCTACCACGATCATCTCAGACGCGATGGAATTTCAGTAGCCGCGCTGTCAACACCTGACTATGAAAATCAAGCCATTCTACTGGAATGTTTTGAATCTATCCAGGCAGGAGCAGCTTCCAAATCCACAGTACTTATCTTACTGGATTTGTCTGCTGCTTTTGACACAGTTAACCACCAGATCCTCCTGTCAACTCTCATGAAGATGGGCATCTCAGGAACTGCTCTCCAGTGGTTCAAGTCTTACCTCTCAGGTAGGTCCTTCAGGGTGTCATGGAGAGGTGAAGTGTCTAAGTCACATCATCTAGCTACTGGAGTTCCCCAGGGCTCAGTGCTTGGACCACTTCTCTTCTCCATCTCATGTCCTCACTACGATCTGTCATTCAGAAACATGGCTTTTCCTATCACTGCTATGCCGACGACACTCAACTCTACTTCTCATTTCAACCAGATGATCCTACAGTTGGTGTTCGTATTGCTGCCTGCCTGACAGATATTTCTGCCTGGATGAAGGAACATCACCTGCAACTCAACCTTGCAAAGACAGAACTGCTTGTGGTCTCAGCCAACCAAGCACTTCATCATAATCTCTTCATTCAGCTAGGATCATCAACCATAACTCCGTCCAGGACAGCCAGGAACCTTGGGGTTGTGATTGATGATCAGCTAAAATTCACTGACCACATTACTGCAACAACCCGGTCCTGCAGATTTGCGTTATACAACATTCACGACGCATGCGCGAGAATATGACGTAGCGCCGGCGTTCGGGAATCCATGAAATGCACACTTTAAAAGCCAATCGATCAATGTAGAATTCAACAGCTTAGATACGCGCGTCTTTCTCTGCTTGTAAACAAATCGCTTCTGGTTCATGTGTCCGAACGCAGGATCTGCGTAATATTCGTGCATGCGTTGTGAAGGTCTACATGGAAGACAAGAACAAGTTGGATAAAGGCGTTATTTTGATTTTTTTTTGCGCAAAAAAACTATTGTCGTCGCATCGTAAAATTATTTTAGAGCCACTGTGGTAAGATGGACTTTGTAACGACGTTTTAAGTGCCTTTTATGGGTCTTGGGAGTGTAAATGTACTGAATGCCAATGGAGGCCTATCTGAAGCCTTTCTCAGCCATCAGCTTTTAACTAAAATATCTTCATTTGTGTTCCGAAGATGAACGGAGGTCTTACGGGTGTCGAACGACATGAGGGTGAGTAATTAATGACAGAATTTTCATTTTTGGGTGAACTAACCCTTTAAGCACACTACTATCTTTGAGCTCAGATTATATAAAGAAAAAAAAATATTTATCATCCTACTTGATGTCTTTACCAATTGATGTGTTTGTTACTATATACCTCCTGTAATTTCAAGCTAATCAGACCATTGCACACTGAGATATGGGTATTCATGTGTTCACACTATGTGGTGGCCATTTTGAAAGCTGTCTGAAAACTTTCTCCAGAAAAGGAGACCCTTAAATGTGCAGTTTTTATATGTTTAAGCCTTTATTTTCGATAAGTATAACTTCCAACTGCAAAATTGAGAGATTAAGGTTTTGACTTTTGCATATTATAACCTGGAACCTGGACATGGGAAATAATTACAGTTAGATCAAAAAGATAGTTTTAGCAGCATAGCGCAGGTACTACAGAACATTGTTAGCTTACTAGCTGTATAAGATTGTATGCTACACTAATATATTACTTCACAGGCATTACTGGCTTGTACTTTTAAATCCATTATATTATAAATGTACAGTTTATTGATGTTCTGTGGTTTTACACTGCTGTATTTTTTAAAGAACTCATATGATTGTGCGGTGAGTTTAAAGGGTCACTACTGTGAAAATCACAGCTTCAGAGTGATATCAATAAGAAAAAGTATAATTTCATAGATATTTTCAGTAATAGCTGTTCATATTAAAATATGTATGAACTTAATACATGACCTAGATTATTTATTTAGCAAAATAGTCCTTTTAAATTAAATGTAATAATATTTATTAATTAAAAAAGTTTGCTGTTACAATTAAGCTCAGTGTGCTCCCTTTAGGCTCGCTCACATTGAACGTCTATGTAAACACTTCATAAACAGACTTTAAATATTAACTCATGGCTGTCACTTCAAGTTAATCTTTATAAAAGTATTATTTAAAAATGTTGTTTAAAATAAACAAGAATTTTCCCCAAAAAACATCTTGTGAGCTTAAAGGGATAGTTCACCCAAAAATGAAAATTAGCCCATAATTTACTCACCCCCAAGTCATCCTAGGTGTATATGACATTCTTCTTTCAGACGAATACAATCTGAGTTATATTACAAAAGTCCAGGCTAATCCAAGCATTAGAATTTGATTCATAGTTGCTCTGTTTTGAAGTCCATAAAAAGTGCATCTGTCCATCATATAACTGCTCCACGTGGCTCTGGGGTGTTAATAAAGGCCTTCTGAAGTGAATCGATGCGTTTGTGTAAGAAAAATATCCATATTTAAAACTTTGTTAAGTAAACTTTCGAGCGACTGCCTTCCATGGAAAAGTGTTGAAAGTGAAACTCAAGATGCGTACGTGACATCATGATGAGCAGACCCGGTCGCGTTAGTCTTTCGATCGGCAAGGGAACTTTCAACAATTTTTCCATAAATTGAACAGGGAAGGCGGTCGGAATTTCCCCCACAAAACTTTTGCGTTCCCTCGCAAAACTTATTTATTATCATACAAAAGCTATGGTTGCAACTACTGTATTTTAGCTGGGTACCAACATTTGTGTAAAGAATAGGCCTATAGATTAGATTAGATTCAACTTTATTGTCATTACACAAGTACAAGTACAAGGCAACGAAATGCAGTTTAGGTCTAACCAGAAGTGCAATAGCAGCAAGTGCAGGATGTACAATGGATGCGTAAGTGCAGGACATGGATATGTACTGAATATATATAACTATGTATAAATAGAGAGTTGTCTTACTATAAACAGAACTGAATTTACAGGTGAATATGTACAGTGAATAAATATACAGATGGCTATTACTATAAACAGAATTTACAGGTGAATATGTACTATGAATATAATATACAGATGGCTATTACTATAAACAGAATTTTACAGATAGAGGTATACAATAATATGTTAGGCTAATATGAGGAATATAGCAGTGGATTAAGGTAGTGCAATAAATTATGGACAGAGCTATCCGGAAAAAAAAAAAAGTGTAAAGTGCAGTGGAAAGTGGTTGTATATTACAGTTAGAAGTACGGTGCAAAATGCAAATGTAAACATTGGTACTATAAATACAGTCGGCAGTGCAAATGAGCATAATCCAGTTAAGATATGGCAGTGCAAGATGCATATGTAAACAGTTGTTACTGTGATAAACAGTCGGTAGTGCAAATAACAAAGTGAAGGCAGATGTGAGGTAGGAGAGTTAGCAGTTTATGAGGGAAGTGGATCAACGGGGGTTTGAGTTCAATAAAGAGACAGCTCTGGGGAAAAAACTGTTCTTAAGTCTGCTGGTCCTGGTCCGGAGGATCCTGAAACGCCTGCCGGAGGGCAGGAGAGAAAACAGTCTGTGGGCTGGGTGAGAGGAGTCCTTGAGGATGCTGCGAGCTCGATGCAGGCAGCGTTTCCTCTGGATGTGCTCGATGGCAGGCAGTGGAGTCCCTGTGATGCGCTGGGCAGTTTTCACCACCCGCTGCAGTGCCTTGCGCTCCGCAACAGAGCAGCTCCCATACCATACTGCCACACAGTTGGTCAGGATGCTTTCTATTGCGCAGCGATAGAAGTTCACCAGGATAGCCGAGGAGAGCTGATTCTTCCTCAGTGTCCTCAGGAAGAAGAGGCGCTGGTGAGCCTTCTTGACCAGGCTGGAGGTGTTGGTCGTCCACGACATGTCCGCCGAGATGTGGATCCCCAGGAACTTGAAACTGGAGACACGCTCAACAGCCATTCCATTGATGTGGATGGTGTCGTGTGTGCCTCTTGACTCTTTCCTGAAGTCCACGATGAGCTCCTTCGTTTTGGTGGTGTTGAGGAGCAGGTTATTATCAGCGCACCATGTGGCCAGGTGCTGGATCTCTTCCCTGTAGGCAGTCTCATCGTTGTTGCTGATGAGACCAATCACCGTAGTGTCGTCCGCAAACTTGACGATGGAATTAGATCCATACACAGGCTTGCAGTCGGAGGTAAAGAGGGAGTAGAGAAACGGACTTAGCACACAGCCCTGTGGTACGCCAGTGTTGAGTGTGATGGACGTGGAGCAGGTGGATCCTGATCGAACATTCTGGGGTCTGTTAGTTAGGAAGTCCAAAATCCAGTTACACATTGAAGTGTTGATGCCCAGGTCTCCAAGTTTGGCAATTAACTTGGATGGGATGACAGTGTTGAATGCTGAGCTGAAGTCAACAAACAGCATACGTGCGTAAGTGTTTTTATTGTCCAGGTGAGTGAGCACAGAGTGGAGTGCCATGGAAACGGCATCCTCTGTGCTCCTATTGCTACGATAGGCAAACTGGTGTGAGTCCAATGTGGATGGTAGAGAGTCTTTTAGGTGCTCCAGGACCAGCCGCTCAAAGCACTTCATAACGATGGGTGTGAGTGCTACAGGGCGGTAGTCATTAGGGCACCTCGGGCTAGAGCTTTTCGGCACTGGCACAATGGAAGTGCGTTTAAAGCATGTCGGTACAGCTGCTTGGGCAAGAGACAGGTTGAAAATGTCTGTAAAAACCCCAGCGAGCTGCTCCGCACATGCCCTGAGCACACGTCCAGGGATGTTGTCTGGTCCAGCAGCCTTGTGTGCGCTGATCCGGCTCAGTGCCTTGCAGACATCTGTGGAGGAGAGTGTGATTGGTGGGTGGTCAGCTGAGGGTTTGAGCTTGGTGGCAGTTTCTCTGTTGTCTCTTTCAAAACGAGCATAAAAGTAATTTAGCTCGTTCAGGAAGTTGACATCAGTGGCTGCGGGGGTGGAGTGGGGGGGTTTGTAGTCACTGATGGCCTGAATGCCCTGCCACATGCGTCGAGGGTCAGAGTTGGAAAAGTGACCCTCTATCTTTAGCTTGTAGCAGTGCTTGGCCTTTTTGATGCCCCTCTTCAGGTTTGCTCTGGATGTACTGTAGGCTTGTGCATCTCCTGATCTGAAGGCAGTATTGCGTGACTTCAGCAGGAGTCGAACTTCCCTGTTCATCCAAGGCTTCTGATTTGGGTATGTGGTGATCTGTTTCTGGGTTGTAACACTGTCGATGGTGGTATTGATATGATCCAATACAGAGGAAGTGAATGAGTCAATGTCCGTGTGAGCGCCACTGGTGGCTTGAGAAGCAAACATACTCCAGTCTGTGTTTAGAAACCTTTCCTGGAGTGTGGAATCTGCCCCCGCAGGCCACACCTTGATGGTTTTCACTGATGGTTTCACACGGTTGATGAGGGGTGAATATTTGGGTGATAGAAACAAAGAGAGGTGATCTGACTGTCCCAGGTGGGGGAGGGGTGTTGCAACGTAAGCTCCCGCCATGTTTGTGTAAACATGGTCTAAGGTTTTGTTTCCTCTGGTGTGGCAGGAAACATGCTGGTGAAACTTGGGTAGCACTGACTTTAGGTTTGAATGATTAAAGTCACCTGCAACAATAAACGCAGCTTCCGGGTGATCAGTCTGTTGTTTACTGATGGCTGCGTGAAGTTCTTTCATAGCAAGCTTGGCATCAGCATCCGGAGGAATATAGGCTGCAGTGATAATGGTGGAAGTGAACTCCCGCGGTAGATAAAACGGTCTACATTTAACCATGAGAAACTCCAGGTTAGCTGAACAATGACTCCCAACAATAGCAGAGTTTGTGCACCAAGCTTTGTTAATATAAATGCACAATCCACCCCCTCTGCTCTTCCCGGAGCCATCTAGTGTTCTATCCGCCCGGAGTGTGTGGCGTCCCGCTAGCTCAATAGCGGTGTCCGGTATTCCGCTGTTTAACCAGGTTTCAGTGAAGATTAGGACGTTACAGTTCAAAAGTTTCTTACTGTGTGTAATGCTGAGTCGAATCTCCTCCATTTTGTTCACTAGCGATCGTACATTGGCAAGGAAAATGCTGGGTAAAGAGAGCCGGTAAGGAGTTAGCCTTAGCTTAGCTCTTAGACCTCCACGCTTACCTCGCCTTTGTTTACGATCACAGCGCCGCCTTCTAGCACTTCCGCCCGGCCGGGCAGAGCGCATCGCCTCGGGCGTCCTAGCGATCTCAGGAAGGAGTTGAAGATTGTCCATAAAACTGTCGGAAATTCGCAAACCAATATTCAAAAGCTCACAACGGGTGTACGATGTAAAAGCACAACTGTTCTGTACGAACAGACCCGAGATGAACAAGAAAAATACCGCAAAATTGCAGAATCTGGAGAGACGCTGAGCCTCGCGATCTACTCGCGCCGCCATCTTGGTCAATACCTATGTGCTATTATGTGCTATAGCTATGTGCTATTACTTGTATTATTTGTATGTGCTATTACTTGCCAAACTAAGTGTTGTAGTATAACCTGCAGGAGAGTGTGATGTGTGAACTGAATTTGGTGAAAGTAGCCTACAGTGCATTTCAGTGAAGTAAGCTGAATATTTTTTGCATGTAGGCCTACCACAATAAAGCCTTATTCATAGACCAGTGTTTAAGGTTGATTAAGGTAGGTAGGTTGATTGATATTTTGATTAGAATGGTATTAAATTAATTCTTAACTGAAACCTTGCCTATGTTGTGAATAATTGTATTCTTAAGATCAATTAATGATTTATGTTCAGCCATAAACGACAAGATTAGTTGGGAAGGATATTATTCTTCATCCAAAGCCTCCCACCACATGGTCCATCAGAAACAAATAGAGTGCTTAAACAATACAACTTTTTCAAGCAATAAAACAGATGAATGCATTACAAAAATAACAACAAACGAGGCATAATCAGTATCAGATGCAGATCAGGAGCTGGGTAAATATTAAAAGTTTTCAACTACAGTTACTTTTTAATGTCATGTTAGCTAACACGTTCTTAATGTATTGTGCTAGTTTAGCAATTATAATGTTTGGTTCTACACAAAAACATGTAACATTTGTTAGTTAGTAACAGGCTTCACGGTTCTTGAATTCTTGAATTTTCCAAGGACTGGAAAGTATGTGAAAACAAACATTGGTCTTTGAAAGTGCTTAAATTAAACTAAATTTAAGAGTAGTTAAAAAAGAGAAACCGACATATTTGTGCTTTTTCATTCAGGGAGTCTGCTGCCGAATTCAGACAAATGCAAAAGAAAAACCCCTATTTTTACACAGCTTACACATAAACACAGTGTTGTTAATGTTAACTGTTTGATTGATAAGCTGTGCATTCAAATAGTGTATCTAGAATATTATTTATAATCATATTTTAAATAAATGTATAATTTATCATTTTCCCTGTTCCTAAAAATTGTTTAAATTCAGTTAGGCCTATGTGAGGTTGATCATTTTATAAAGCTTTTTTATACAACGATTGCAAAACAGGATGATTTTTGAGAATTTAAGCTTTCAAATAATACCTAATGATTAGGCCTACTTAAAACTTGGTTTGAATAAATAGTCTATATTGATGTTTATTAAACACATAAGCTAATTTATCACTAATTTTATAATTTATTTATTTTGATGGTTGATTTGTTTACAGTTTATGATTTATTTCCAATTAACTTGTTTATAATGAGTTTCCTGCTTTCATTAAAGCCGTAGGGTTCTCTGATGATCAATAATATTAATGATGTTAAGATAATGTTAAGATCTTTAACCAATTTTTTTTTAGCAAATGCAGAATTATCTACCATTAGCCTAATGATAAACTAAATCCTATAAAATCCTCTGCTTCAGTGTATTTCAGATATAGATAATCATACATGCATGCGTATAACTACGGTTGGAGACGCACAGGCAAAATTTGAATGTTCACAAAGCGCGTTCACGACCGGCTTTGACAGTTCGAAAACGTATAGAAACAGTCGCTAATGACTTGAGGCATCTACTTGTACATATCTATGGCCAGCAGCGCGCGTTCAGTGGCGCTCATCAGCGCCGTACCGTCGGGGAGTTTGAAAAGAACGAATGAGTCTCGGGCCAACATCGGGTTTTTTTTTTTTTGCTTGAGAAATTGGATGTGTGGCCAGTGCTTTTGAAAACAGGCAAAACACGGCGAAAGCGTCAGAGTTGAGAACAAAATATATGCACACATGTATACAACTAAATTAACGATCTCTTAAATATTTCCTAATTTCACTAAACATTTTAATTTAGTTTCGTGATTTTTTTTTTTTATTAAACATGGACATGACAACAGACTTGGCAACACAGTGCAGTTGAGTTCTGTTGACATTTGACAACTAACGTTATGCGTTGCTCAGGGGTGCGTTTCCCGTACAACGATGCAACTCGCTGGTTTAACTACCATAGTACGATGCATCTTTAAAGAAATCAACTAGCTAGTCACTATTGTTTCCCGAAACCATGGTACCTGTGTCGCAAAACCATGGTTTGAACCACATTGGTTGGAGCTGTCCTTATGACGTTCTTCTTCTTCTTCTTCTTCTTCTTCTTCTTCTTCTTCTTCTTCTTCTTCTTCTTCTTCTTCGATCTAATGGCGGACTGGTGATATGAGCACATATCGCCACCTGCTGTAAATTTGGTTCTTTTCTCTTTTCGACTGCGCTTTCTTAGTGACGATGTGGAGTAATTATGTTAACAACTCAACATTCATTCTTTGAACGATAAAATATAAACATATATAAACACAATGTTGTCTTCTCTGATCCCAAAAATCTATAAGTATTAATTTCACAATTTCATATTTATTAATTTCTTATTGAATATTGATAGATCAGCACAATTAAAATGAAAATAAATGATGGGTTTTACTGTTGATCAATGATCACTGTGATTGTTATACTATTGTGTACACCTGTTGCATATTTTGCTTAAGATCATTAGCCTACCTATTTAAGTCCCCTTGCCATACAGCTATGTGTCCATATGACCTATATGAAAATGACGTGAAAACCACAATTTTCAAAAAATGAAGTTACAGTTCTTTTGGAGGAGGTGGAGAATAAAAAAACAGCTATTTTCAAAGCTGAAAAATTGTGTAACAAATGCTGATTTAAAAAAAAATCCTGGGCAGAAATCAACCAAAAAATAAATGCTTCTGCCTATTCCTTTTCAGACTTTATGTTGATTTATGTCATCATTTGTTAAATGTTTAAATGTCAGAATAAAATAAATCTGAATCTGCCTACGTTTCCTTAGCGCTAAGCACTGCATGTGTTGCGTGTGTAATGCTACAGTACAGATACAATTTAATATTTAAGGGTAAACCCCTTTTTGTAAAATATTGTTATATGACAATTTGTCTTTGGGAATTTAACAAAGCTACTCACTTGCACACTCGTTTCTTCGCACAAACGAAACCAAGACTGCGTCCCAACCAGCATAAATAATCCTTTCGGAGGGAACTTCGAAGGGAGAATAATTGCGATCGTCACGCTATTATATCGTTTCAAATAATTTGTAATGAAGAAAGCAAATTGTGTAAAACCTAGGCACCTCGACTTTAAGTCATCCAAATTACTTAAAGTGGATGGTGAAACCTTCGAAAGAAATAGGCTATAGGGTCGATAGCTCTGAATAGAACACATCCCAGCTGCTGCGAAATCAATGACGTCGACACGACAAACTAACAAGGAACTATACTTAGCATCCTGCTGTACTTCCCTGAATAAGCCTTTAAAGATGTTGTAGCTATTCTAAGTGTTTCTGAGTGATGAACTGATAAAACTATCATGACTTTCTCTGTATTCCATGACAGAAGGAGCTGTTTCAAACACCAGACTCACCTATTTTAACTGTACAGAAGTAGGCTACTGTTAATTAATGTATTTGTATTTTCCCATATTATTTTATTTATATGTAGGCTATATACATTTTTATGTAATCGTCTGCTCTTTAAAAAAATGATATGGTCTGTTATTGTTTTAGAAGCAAGAGTTAAAAGTTAGAAGGTAAAGTGTTTTAATTTTAAAGTCATGGGACCATGTTGTCATTAATTGTCCATTGACTCTTCATGGTAGTAACACATTGAGATTATTCAATAAGCACATTGTTATTTTCATACAGTTAACATTGTCATATTGTTATTTGTTATTTATTTTGTTATATTTTGTTATTTTTATCATGATTTCGTCTCCTTCTGATATTCCCTCTGCTGACTCCGCTGACTCGTGGGCTAGTAAAACAGTGAGTTAACATAAGATTTTGATGTTTTTGGATATTAAAATGAACTCTGATATATGAATATCTTCTGCAGAGAGAGGTCATGTAAACTCAACACTGGATCTAACATGCATTTTCACTGTCTCTCATGTTCTCATCTCGTATACAATCCCAAATCCTTGGTAATGTACATACAGACTTTATCCAAGTTTGTAAGATTGTATATTTTAATATTAGAAACAGTGCTAATAATAGTATAGGCTAGATGCCAGATATATTATAAATTGTTTTTTTTTTAATTAAAAAAAAATGTTTCTGGATAATATGGATTTTTTTCAAGGTTCTCCCACGATTCTGAAAACAAAACATTAATACAACTAAACAAAATAACATTGATACTACTTGAGGTTGTACTATAAATTAGTCTAATAAAATATGTGTTAATTTAAATGAATTAATTTATTGCCTATAGGCTACATAAAAAAATATATTTTATGAATGAAGACTAGTTCATCCTGAGTTTTTGAACGAATCTCTTGAATGAATGATACAATGAACTACATCACCTAGAATACTATTGTAATAGAATCTTTATTTAAAGCATTACTTTCAAAGGTCATTTACTCATTTTGATCACGGCTGCCGCAACATCAGAGTTTATATTTCGGGACCATAAACTTTTATTCCATACTTTCGTTATTATTTGATGTTTGCAAAACAGAAATGGCTGTCTTTTAATGAATAATAGTTCAAACAAGCCTTAAAATACATATTGTTGTCATATTTTTACCAGACCTCAAAATGAACCCATAAGTAAACCAGCCTTAGCTTCTTTTTAATGTGAAGAAATTGGTCTTGCAATATTCCTAACTTGTCAGTTGCATTAATAGGCTATATATATAAAAAACATGCATACAAAATAGGCTAAATAACAAACTAATAAAAAGTGGATAAAATCTAAGCTTTTATTTCAAGAACAATAGGCGGAGTTTCACTTTTGTGTTGGTGGGGGGGGGGGGGGGGCACTTTGGGTATGATTTATATTATTATAAATAACAAAAATAATGCTCACACTATTGTTACCTTATGCAGATATTATATATAATAACGGACGGATAAATATAATGAGACCACTGATAATTTATTGGCTAGATCAGTGAATGAGACAAAACGCTGAAATTTGCCGACATCGTAAGGTAGCCTAAATTATTATCACGCAATATTGACTAATGGATCGGCAGAGGATCGTCTTTCTGCGAGTCATTAAGAAATTATGGTTCTATTATATCTAAAGAAATATGAGGTAAACGTGTAAAAAAATATTTCTCCAAATGTGGACTAAAAGTTTGTAGCCTTGTGTACTGTGATCAAAAATAAATGTGAGGAAACGCGATTTAATATGTACAGGTTTGTGTCTCGTTATTGTAGGCCTATTCAAAATATGAATTACTACAGATTGATTTTACATTCCTATCAGAAATTAAGAATTATTAGTGTCATTGTAAATAGTGGTCAAATATCGAAGCTAATCTATTTAATACTTCAAAGCTGAAAGTTAAATCAGAATATTTATTGTAACTTTATTTTAACTTTATTTATGGTAATATTTATTTTATAGCTGCCAAAAAATATCCACTGTGTGATTTATTTTTAAAGGGAAAAAAAACTTTTAAAAAGCATCCCCCTTCTGTTTGTTTGTTTCACAAATCGCACCCTGATAATAATAATAATAATAATAATAATAATAATAATAATAATAATAATAATAATAATAAATCAATTTAAAGGTCCCATTTTTCCTGTGTTTTTGAAGCTTTGATTGTGTTTACAGTGTGCAATATAACATGTGTTCATGTTTCGCGTGTAAAAAAAAAACCTGTATTTTTCACACAATTTACTTAGGCCTATCTGTATACCGCTGTTTTCACTGTCCTCAAAACGGCTCGATGATTGTAGTCCAAACCGGCCGTTCGCTGTAGGCTTTGAAAGGGAACTTCTGTTAAATAAAATATCTGGCTTGGCATTGAACTTTGAGCTTTATAATTTTACAGGTATTATTTATGCTCTAACAGCAACATTATACACTAACTAAAGTTTGAAAAATGGGATCACGAAGAACAGGACAGTAGTAAGTATACTGCACCAACTGTCAGAATTTGATTGATTGACAGGTGGGCGGGACTTCCGGTATAGGGGGCGGGACTTCCGGTGTAGGCGGGACTTCCGGTATAGGGGGCGGGACTTCCGGTGTAGGCGGGACTTCCTGTATAGGCGGGACTTCCGGTATAGGGGGCGGGACTTCCGGTGTAGGCGGGACATCCGGTGTAGGCGGGACTTCCTGTATAGGCGGGACTTCCTGTATAGGCGGGACTTCCTGTATAGGCGGGACATCCGGTGTAGGAGGGACTTCCTGTTTAATAAATCATGTGATTGACATTAGGTTTTGATGTTTTTGACAGTTGGTTTTTGACCTATTGTCATAATAAATCATATGATTGACATTAGGTTTTGATGTTTTTGACAGTTGGTTTTTGACCTATTGTCATAATAAATCATATGATTGACATTAGGTTTTGATGTTTTTGACAGTTGGTTTTTGACCGATTGTCATAATAAATCATATGATTGACAGTAAGTTTTTGATGTTTTGACAGTTGGTTTTGATGTCTTTGATGACTTTGACAGTTGGTTTTGATGTTTTGACAGTTGGTTTTGATGTCTTTGATGACTTTGACAGTTGGTTTTGAATGCGGTATAATAAATCATGTTATTGACAGAAGGTTTTATCTTTTGAAGTCCCCTCCCACCCTGCCACATCCCAGAGCAGTGTATATAAATGGGGCAGTGTGTTCTACAGCTATCAGCAAAGAGAAACATGAGCTACATGAGCATGGACGGATTATCAGCTCCTAAAACCCCAGATGCGGGGTTGCGCAGCAGGACGTTCGACAGTCTGATGACCAGTCTACCTATGGCGCCGAGAAAACCTTATGGGCACGTCCGTTTGACAAGCTTTCTCCATGAACTTTCGGAATGGACTAAAGGAGAATTTATGATGAACAGCAAGCGTGTAATCGGGTACAGATTTCATAAAACAACTCAAGTTGTTATACTCTACACCACCGACAGCGCGGGGGAGTTTCACCCCGGGGAAGACGCATGTCTTGTATTTCCTGAAAAAGACTGGACATTATTTTACAATTTTGTGTGGAAGGATCTGAAGGACGGCGGCGAAGAACCTCTGTACATTTCAGAGTGGGACGGGGTCACCCCGAATGTCCGGTACCGCGTGGTAGGTGACCACACTAAAAAGAACCCGGATGATTCTGTCTACATTTTCTGCTGTGATGACAAGACAAAGCTCATCGAAGATCGGTCAGGGGTCGTCCTGCCTAACGAGCATAACAATCTGTATGAAATGCAATTTTTGTTCAAGTGGCAAGATCTGAGTCAGCTGGATATTATGTTTTCAATCATAAACAAGCTGTTCAAATGGTGCGAGCTGCACGACGGCTACAACAAAATTAAAGTGCAGCTGTTCCACCCTGAGAGATGTCCGCGCAGCAGTACATACGCGGGGCATTCCGCCCCCATTCACTACAGACATCCGGAACCTCGACGGTCAGCCCCTCCCAGACGTCGTTTATAAACCACAGCTGAAGCGCCACAACGTCCCCGCCCCCTTTACTGCATCTGACATAAAGTCAGCGGCCAAACCCTCGCAAGCAGCATTTATAAACCATGGCTGAAGACGGCGCTTCAGAACCCGCTCATGTGTGCAGCTGCGGCATCTCTTTCGGCAGCATTCTCGACCCTCCTGACGACAACGCAAGCGACTATTGTCTGACTTACCCCCTTGGATCATCGGACCTTCACAAAGACTGGCAATCGCCCCTCCAAATCGACTGGGACCCGTTAATCGAATACGACTGCGACGGTCCTGCTAAAACTATCAAACGCTCCAAAGACTGGCTGGACAAATTGGGCTCGGACCTCGGATCACACAACCTGACTTACCTCCCCACTGCTAAAGCCGGTGACGACGCTACAGACGGATGTTTCAGCGACGTCGGATTCAAAATCGTAAAAGCAGCAACCGTGGTGCTGCTGGAACATCTCATCGGTGATAAGCTGAAGGCCGACTGCGAGGGATGTAGGATTGACCACCCCAGCCAGCTGCAACATTCCTGCCTGTTTGACCCTCCCAACTTCTACTTCGACACACACTTTGACGAGCTGTCAGGCAAGCTGTTTAAGCCCTTTTTCCATTCCATCATCGGCATTCTCCTAAACCGCTGCGGGCTAAAATCTCACCCCCAGCGTATTCAAGGAACAGTCGGGACTATTCTGCACGAATTAAAAGACGAACCATTCATCGTTGCCAAGCTAGAAGAAATCAGGTTGAAACTTCTGGACAAACCCTGCAAGGAAATAGTCTACGACGTCGTTGATCTCTGGCAAGGTCTCTCAATTGTGAATGGAGAGTGACCAAGCCCCCTCCGCGATGGGTGTAGTCTGTAGCCTAAGGAGCTGTTTGGAACTCATGTTTAAAGACCATTTCAAACATCAGATGACCGAGCTACTGGATAAGATTATTGCGGACGCTGCCCACCCTGATATCCCAGTTGGTCATGACACTAGGCGTCAGGCAAATCTCAAGAAGAATATGCCGATAATGAGAGGAATGGCTAATGCATGGGACGATTTGATTGAAAAATGTGTTGATGGTCTCGATCCACCCGATGTAATGATAGAAGCTGTTCTAGAAATGATGTGTGAATCACGCGCTGAGATCAGAATCTCAGACGTGTTGTGTACTTGTACCTACGTGGCAGATGTATGTACCGAGTTGATAAAGAAAAATGGTGATTATGACCCTGCCAAAATTACCGAAATGTATATCGATTTCATCCTAGACAAAAACATGAGGGCCTGTCGCGACTTTCTTTTCTGGTTAGACAGTCAGTAATGTCATTATCACTAACCATTTACTACATTATTATTTTTTACTAACCATTTTTTAGCTTACTCTGTTGTATTATATCCATTTTAGCCACTGTCTACCCTGTAATGTTGTATTATATCCATTTTAGCTACTATGTATCCTGTAATGCTATTTTCCTTTTTTTTTTTTTTTTGTACTTACTGCTACTTATTATATCCATTTTTAGTTAGATTGTGTTATATTAACATCATTATATCCTTTTGTACTTACTTTATATCCTGTAATGTCGTTATATCCATTTTTTTTACTCTACCTGTATTATTTCCATTTTACTTGGATCTTGCATGTATCCTGTAACGGATTTTTTAAAAAAAAAGATTGATTCAAAATACTTGTACGCGTTATTCTTTTGCAGCGGTTGAAACGACAGCATGTCGGAGCTCATGAAAAAGGCTTATTATACACCGTCCAACCCCGGCTCTCTAGGGGGTAAAAAACGATTAAAAGACTCCGTCTTAAAAGATACCGGCGTCCGTCTAAGCGATAAAGAGGTTTCAGAATGGTTGGCGGGTGAGGATGCTTACACATTACACAAAACAGCACCTATAAAATACAAACGAAATAGAGTGGTTGTGTATGGGATCGATACACAGTTCCAGGCTGATCTTGTCGACATGACTGCCTACGCCAAGGATAATGACGGTCATAAATACCTACTGACATGCATAGATGTATTTAGCAAGTTCTCATGGGTCAGAGTTTTGAAGAATAAGAGTGGCATTGAGGTCACTAAAGCGTTCCAGTCTATACTCGAAGAGGGTCGTGTACCTCAGAAATTGCAGACGGATAAGGGGAAGGAATTTTTTAACAAACATTTTCAAGATGTGATGAAAAAGCACGACATCAACCACTTCGCCACCGCTACCGATTTGAAAGCCAGCGTCGTGGAACGATTTAATAGAACATTAAAAAGCCGCATGTGGAGATTTTTAACGGCTACAAATTCCCGCCGATACATTGATGTTTTACAAGACATTATTCAAGGGTACAACAGCAGTTATCACCGAAGTATCAGAATGAGACCCGTGGACGTCGACAAAGCAAATGAGGGTCAAGTGTTTGAAAATTTGTACGGCGATATAAAGAAGAAGAAGAAGACCGTATTTAATTTCAAAGTCGGCGACGTTGTCAGGATTTCTAAAGTGAGAGGCCCGTTCGCCAAAGGTTATGAGCAGAACTACACGGAAGAATTTTTCACAGTATCCTCATGTATTCCGCGTCAACCCCCGGTCTACAGACTCAAGGATTATGATGGCGATGTCATAGATGGGGTTTTTTATGAAGAAGAGTTGCAAAAAATAATTGTGAGTAAAAACAAATCTTTTAAGGTGGAAAAGATTTTAGGTCAGAAAAAACAGGGGAAATCTACGCTTGTTCTAGTGAAATGGCTAGGATGGCCTTCAAAATTTAATAGTTATATAGATAAAAAAACTCTGCTGGACTTGCAATCTCCTTAAAACACACAGTCGTTAACGGATGAGACCATACGAGCGAAGGAGCATCATGGAGGATCACGGGTTCTACGTCACGTTGCCGTGCAATGCGTCGTCGTCGGTTTATCCTGAAAATCGTATAGCCAGCTATACAACCAGGTTGGCTAAAGCTATAGACTTGAAAGGACAATGGGAAGTCGGACTCGCCGAAATCGAATATCCTAGAAGTTGGTACAACTTTAATGACGAAGATGGTCATTTCATCCTACATACGGCCCCGAAACCCCCGGATAGCAACCCCTCAAATATTGGTTTTTCTATCATTACGAAATTACACATAAGCGGAGGTTACTACCCAAACATTCGTCCGATCCTCCGGGCTATAAATCAACTCATCACACCAGCGGCCGTATTGAATCACGACGAATTAAAAAACAAAGTCTTTCTGGTCGCGAAACCAAACATTTCAGTGAGTTTCCGAGGAAGACTAGCCACTATTTTAGGAATGACTAAAAAACCTCTCGGAGGTTTAAACTATCATAAAGAACCCGATTTTACTACGGACGTCATCACATACGCTCCTCATCAATCCGACATCAATGCTGGGTTCTATACAATGTACGTTTACACGGACATCATCCAATATCAAACGGTCGGTGATTCGCACGTCCCCCTCTTGAGATGTGTACATATAACGGGTAAAGGCAGCGACGCGGTCATTGCTAGATACGACAACCCCCATTACGCATCGATCAACAAGGATCACATCAGCAGCATCGTCATAGAGTTGAAGGACGATCAAAACCACGAAGTACCATTTTCTTACGGGAAAGTCATCGTAAAACTACACTTTAAACCAAAAAATGGTTTATTATAGACCCGGAGAGTCCAATACCGCGGACTATGTGAGCTATTACCAAAATCAGGCCGGTTCCGGTTTGCCGGGGTATTCGGGATCGGGAGTTATGTACGGTGCGGGGTTAGGAGGCCTATTCAGAGGTCTGTTCAGGATGGCCGTACCGTTGTTAAAAAGAGGATTTAGCATCGCGAAACCTCACCTAAAATCGGCTGCTAAAAATATAGTATCCGACGTCGTCTCAAACGTATTGACGCGTTCGCATAACGATAAAGCTCAAGACGGATCCGGTCTCATGGTTATGGCTCGTAAGAGAATGTCTAAGCCGCCGGGTGTGAGGAGGCGTGGCCAACGGGTGGTACAGAAGAAGAAGAAGAAAACAGTGCGCGGATCAAACAAGCGCTCACTCGTACGCAGAAAGCGTAAGAGGTCTGTTAGTCGAAACGTATCGATCAAGAGAGCCGCAAAATCCATATTCTAACATGGCACTACTCCATCGCATGTCGGGTGAATGCATCAAGTCTGAGCTGGACTTATTTTCGGTTCCGCTGACACAGACAGTTATTGAGAAAAATGGCTATTTAGAAGTAGCACCGTTATCAGCCATATCGGGCTCTGCACCATTGGAATTTTTTATCGCAGGCAACGGCGATGATTATGTGGATCTCAATAACACGATGCTCTACCTGCGGGCGAAAATCACGAAACCTAACGGGGAAGAGATTGCACACCCTGCCAAGGTGGGTCTAATCAACTACCCCGGAGCCACTATGTTTTCACAAGTCGACGTGACCCTTGGGGATCGTCTGATATCTCAGAGTTCGAGCACTTACCCTTATCGCTGTATCATCGAGAGTCTGATCAACTACGATAAAGATACGTTGGAATCTGTCTTCAGCGCCGGATTGTTCCATAAAGACACGGCGGGTCATATGGACGTTCAAGACCCGGCAGGCCATAACGCGGGGTTGACAAAGAGATCAGGCTACACCAGCGAAAGCAAGGAGGTGGAACTACTAGCCCCCATACACAGCGATATATTCTTCCAAGAGAAACTTATGCTAAATGGGGTGGATATCAAGATACGCCTAATTCAAGCAAAAGATGAATTCTGTCTGATGAGGGCCGACGATGTGGCTTACAAATTAAATATAGTGGCCGCATCCCTATTTGTCAAGAAAGTTACTGTATCACCGCCGGTGAGACTGGCTCACGCCCAGACGTTGCTCTCGACAACTGCCAAGTACCCTGTCGATAGGGTCAGTCTAAAATCGTTCTCCATACCGGCCGGCTCTCGTGTTTCGAATCAGGAAAATCTGTTTTTAGGAACACTGCCAAAGTCTATCGTCATTGCCATGGTCGACAACGACGCATTCACCGGCTCCTACGCAAAAAATCCATTCGCGTTCAAACACTATGACCTTGAATTCTTAGCCGTCTACGTTGACGGACAACAGTACCCGGCCAAGCCTCTACAGCCCAATTTCGAAGCTGGTTTGGCAGTACGCGAATATTATCAGTTGGTGATGACGACCGGGAGACATCTTAAAGACCAACCGCTCTGTTTCGACAGGAATGATTTCCTGAACGGATACACGCTTTACGCATTTAACCTCACGCCCGACGAAGAGTGCGGTCAGCACATTTCCCTCATCAAGTCCGGGAATATCAGAGTCGAAGCTCGTTTCAGAAAACCGCTGCCGAATACCATTAATTTAATTGTTTACGCGGTATTTGACAGCATCATTGAATTGTCTAACCGCCGACAGGTACTCATAGACTACTATTGAGATGAACACGCTGCAACTCACCGCCATCATGGATAAAATTACCTGCAGGACTCATTTTCTCGGCGTTCTACCGAGCGATCAACTACCCGAAAAACCCATAAGGATCTTACCGTCGGCCTGTATCGTGAACACCGACCCTGCTAGCATGCCGGGGGAGCACTGGGTCGCCGTTTATTAAACCCAAGACGGGGGCGCGGGTTTTTTCGACAGCTTCGGCAATCCGCCCAACAGCCATCGCTTTCCAACCAGCATCAATGACTTTCTAGCAGCCAACGATACCTACGTATTATATTCGGGCAGACGAGTCCAGGATTATTCATCGGACACCTGCGGTCAGCACTGTCTGTTTTTTCTATATCATCTAGCTAGAGGATACGGCTATGACCATGTGATGAAACTATACACCGATGATTATATTAAAAATGATAAAATGGTGTCCCTATTTGTGAAGAGATTAAGACCGTATGTTTGTATTGATACAATGTTGTCCTGCGTTCACTGCGTGCAGACATGTCTGACATATAAATAAATAAAAATCTTGAAACCATTATATTTTTTAATCGTCTTTTATTTAATCATAAGATACATATTAATGTACATACAAAATGAAAGGATTCGTTAAAATTCCAACCATTGTCTTTGATCGATAGTCGGGGATTTAAACACAGAGTCTTCGGACTCTGGAAACACCGAGCGTGATTGTCTTCGTGCCCTTTTGGAAGGTCTGACACGGGGTGGGCTGGGGGTGTCGGGTTTACTCTTTAGAGATTTAATTATGCTCCTGACCTGTTGATTCGGCACTGTAGAAAAAGGGATGTTTAATTCGGCAAAGGCGTGTAGAAACTCTGACCATCCTACAGGTCTTCGGTTATCCCGAACCTTTTGCGGTGCCGTGACATTTTTTAACAAATCGACCATGTGTGAGCCTTGTACGGCTTTACCCCTGAACACAAACTCCCCCGATTCGTTCCACGCGCTTAGTCCTTTAGCTTTAGACATCTTGTCTAATATGTATCTGCTGTTTTTCACACTTCTCGAAGGTACATTCTTCAGAACTTCATCCACCACATGCTCCTCAGCACCGTTGTCATCTTCGACGCTAGCCGCGGTCGGTACTTCATCTTTAGGCGCGGGATCGGGGAACGACTGCGTTAAAACTCCGCTCTCCCGATCGCTTTGTTTAACGATGGTCAAAAACCTGCTCAGGGTATTTGTGTAAAGTTTTGCTTTTTCGTACGGGTTCAAATCAGTGCGGAGTAAGATATTTCTCATGGCGCCGTCCAAATCGTTTTCCACGCTCTGTCGAATATTCTCGCGAACATTTTCGGTTCTCACCTTATCCAGTTGATGTTGCGGGACTAAATACATCTTCTCGGCGTACTCCATCCTATCTGTTTGCTATCAAGCTCGAAAGAAAGGGTACGGCGACGCTCAGGAGCGGTAAAAGGAATCCACCCTTCTGGTTGAAGACTCGTTTCTTTGCCGCTATCCCGATTTTTTTATCGGCTACAAATTTAATTTCGGCTTTTCTCTTTCTCAGTTTTCGGTACTGTTGTGGATTGACCGGAATCGTCCCGTAGAGGATGTTGAGCGCCACTTCACACAACGATAAAATGAATTCGTCGGACGCCGATTGTAGAATAAGACGCCTTTGTTTAGGAGATGCTTTATGTAGCATTTTTAACACCGGTAGATGTTTACAAAGTCTGGCGGACATGGTGATTTGATCACGTTCTTCTTCTTTTTTTCGGGATGTAAACCACTTGACGGTCGGAAAGCAATCCTGTTCTGAGGCGGTACTGTTCAGGAGTTTTTGCTTTATAGTCTATCATTATGTAGCCAAAAGGTTGGTTGACCGCATCGTGATAACACTCCATAAAGTATTTTGTGTTTCCGGGGTACATTTGGCGCCCCAGCATCGCTACTTGATTGACGTCCCGAGGATTTTTAAACAGGATCATATAATTGGCGTTTAAGCTGATGGTTCGGCTGGATTTACCCTGTACAAATAAATTTTGCACTATATAAATAGCGCTGAGATTACGGTGGTGCACGTACTGCGTAAAAACCCTTTGAAGCTCCAAATTGGCGCTAGCTTGCTGCATCAAATCATCCACGATGAGAAGATTTGTTTTAGTGACAGGTAACAAATCATCATCATTCAGACTCTCTGGTATTCCTTGCACAAATTTAATGTCGTACAATTTAAGCACATCGTCGTACAAAGGTTGCCAACAATCATACAACCAAACAATGTTTTCAATTTTCTTGGAAATTAAATTCAAACCTTTTTCCAACAAAAGTTTCACAAAATAAGACTTTCCAGAATTGGAAGGCCCGGAGATAACACAACTAAATGGATGTTGAAGTCTGAAATCAAAATCGGAAGCATCCATTGATCCTCTGTGCATCATCTGATCAGTAGCCATAAGGAAGCGTGGTGAAATCGGGCAAAAGTCTGCGTTTATTATACACCACCTTAAACCTTTTAACGACTGATTTGTTGTGCAATGTGAGAGTCTTTTTATCCCTCACAATGTTTTCCGTGTGAGCCAGGATGTAATCGGTACTATCATACGACGTCACATAACTATCAACCAGACCAATCAGGGTATCCAGGCGGATGGCTTGGGAATTTTTAGCATTCAGCGTTATCCCCTTAGCTTTCATGCATACCTTGCCTTTAGCGGTGCGAAAGCCATACGATTTAGGGCCGCTAGAGCAAAACTCCGTGATAAAATCCCCATCGTCTATCTCGTTCGTCAGCTCACCCAAATGATCACCGAGAGGCGGCTCCCAGTCACCGTCCCTAGACACGAACACGACGGAGTCTGTATCAGAGTAAAGCATACGACTGCTGAGTCTGTCCATCAACTCGTACAATTCCAGTCGGGCGTGGGCTGTAGTGAACGCCCCTATAAACACGTTGACGTCGCGAGTCTTACAAACATCCTCTTTGTTGGGTTTATGCTGGACGAGAGCCACGTCGTCTGAGACGAATGAGAAATACGACAAGGTGTCGGTATTACCGAAGACGATTCTGGTGAAATCTTCGGGGTCGTTCACCAGAGTCGTTTGAGGTAAATTTGGTTTTAAAGAGAACCGTCCCCAAAGCGAATTCAGACATAGCTTTGAGATAGCTCTCTGCGCGGGGTTGTGCTTGATCTTTTCGCGGTCGAGTTGAACCCCCTCTTTTTCAAAATACTCGCGAATGTAAGTTTCTTTCTCAGCGTCCGTGACGACATTCGACGGGTACCCCGACGCTTGTTGTTTCAAACGCAAAAATGTTTTGACGTATTCGACAAACAACGTGTCTGACCGTTGTGGAAAATGCCAAACCTCGTCAATCTTGGCTACCACATAACCCTTCTCGATGGCTTTTAAAAGCTCAATGGATACCCAGGACCCGGAGAGTGATCTTTCCTCATCCGTGTGGGTACAGCTCGTGGTCTGGTTTTGATTGTGAGCGCAGGTTCGGCATAACGGAAACATGAGTTTTCCTTGACATCTGTAAGGGAGAACCGGATGTAGTAATTTGCGGGGAGGGTACACGGTCGCTTTGATGAGTCCGTAATAATTTTCAATCGGTTCAAAATCTTTGAAAATTATTTGGGGGTGTTCGATCGGGTAGCTTTTCCTAGCCTGGCAGAAGGGGTAGAGGCTGGTGAAATCGAGATACCTTATTTTCTCATCTCCGCTCACTTTGTGATAGAGTTTATAAGCGTTCGTACGACCGCCATACAAGGTTTCTCTTGGGTTCAGTCTCTCCGGGGCTGAATAACCGGCCATAAATTCTATCACAGAGGAATCGGTCTTTTTCATTTTGATCCATTCACACTCCCAAAGAACCTCGACTTGTAAACCGTACGCGTTCTGCAGAATTTCGATCTTATCGTCAAACTGTCTCCTGAGAGCCCCATAGGGTACCCCCGACAAGGGGTGTGACTCATGGGGTGCAAAGCGGCAGCAGTGACCGTGGAAGATGCACCCCGCGTATTCTAAGCCGTGCTGCACACCGTCTTGCTGGTAGAAGCCATCTAAAAAGTACTTACCGATCGATACTTCACCGTGGTTTACGGCGTGGTGAACATCCACGTTTCGAGTCTTTTTTACATACTCGAGCCATTCGATCGAGCCACTTGAGTAGGACGTATTCTGATGGATGTACGCGTTGTTGTGCGTGAGAGCGAGGGTGTTTCTGCCGAGATAACACCATTGGAAAAAATGAGTAGCTATCGATGTATCGTTGGCCAAACGATTCGTCGTACATGTAAATTAATTTACAGCCTTGCATTATGACCTCAATCGCAATCCCGGCTTTGCAAAAATACTCGAGAATCAGAAAGGAGTCGAATCTGGAGGCGTAATGAGCTATGAAGCAGTAGCCATTATATCGGGGTTTTCTGAAGCGGTTGATTAGCTTAGCGATGCAGTCGGTACCCTCCGCCGTAAATTTCTTCCCTTTGAAAGTGATTGCGCAAACAAAATTAGCCACGTGTCGCCCGTTTTCGTAACGCGTTTCAAAATCGTAGAAAATATATTTCTCGCATGGCTCCTTAGGCTCTAGGGGCTGTATGAAACATTGGTGCGCCCCGTGTTCCGTCAGATGTTCTCGACAGTGGACGCATTTGTCCGTCGGGCATATGTGTTTTGCTTTCTTGTCACCCGCTTTAACGTAGTAACGTAGCCCGCATAGTTTGCAGTATTTGATAATATCACAGGAGGGGGATTCTTGACCGGGAGGAGGGTTCTTTTTATGCATTTCGAAGCAATAGCTCGATTTACAGTAGCGCAAACAATCGGGACAATGTATGGTTCTTTTAGGGAACCTGTGACATTCGGCGTCAAAACAGACATTGCAGACGTGCTTGCATTGATGGTCTCTGCGGTTGCTGTAACTTTTGTAACAAAATTGACAGACGTATGGCGAACCTAAGAAGGCTGTCAGATTCATGATCATATAATAGTGATTATCATGTAGATAGAGGAACACCGTTTTGGGATGGGGTTCGTCAGAATTTTTGTACGTTTCTAAGACCATGGCATTCGATCTGTGAAATACAACGATTTTAATGCCTAGCGCTCGTTCAAACGAAGCTATGTCGCTAAGAGCGATTCGGTCTTGAATTGAGAAGCCGACGCTGTTTTGGATGACGGCAGCCAGTTTTTCTAACTCGCTCTCGGGTAGCTGGGGGTTAAGAAAACGAGCGAGACAAATAGAGAAGCACAATTGATTTGACAAATTTATGGGGCAGAACAAATTCGTCTTTTTTCTTTTGATTACCTGATCAACGGCCAGATCTGTAAGTTTACGTCGTCGACCGCCTCCTTGTCTGTTCATGGCTACGGTAGCGTCGATCTCGACGGCGTCGTCCGATAATAACAGCTGGTTGCTCTGTAAAACTCTTTCAAATTGATCCATAAGCGAATTCACATCATAATCATTACCGGGGGCGAGAACACAGCTGATGGGTGTTTGTAGAGTGGGTGCCGACATGGTCATATTGATTACGGGTGCATCGTGGTCGATTTCTCTAGCGAAGGTGACGATCTCGCTCAGCATGCGATGTAATGAAGTGTGATAAGAGGCCAAATCTGTAGAGTTAATCTCTCTCAGATTCATGCTCCCTCTCAACGACACACTGTTGAAGCGTGGTCGCGGTAAAACGTGATATCCGTTAACGAACCCGCCTTCTCGGATCAGCGTATCAATTTCCGTACGGCTTAATCGACTCTGTCTGTTAGGGTCAGTCTCGCGTAAAGCGTCAATATTACCTGATGTGGGGCTCGTGCTGCTGGTAGATGGCTGTGGAGTATCATCAGCGTCAGGGCGCTCTGTGTCGTCGCTGTCGGTACATGCAGGGAGTTGATTATTTAAAACACCACCGTATTGTACAACATGATTGTTGTCTACGCTTAGCACGCGATCGTACAAATTAATATTTGAATTTACGGCTAATTCAAAAAGATCCAAATTAGCGTCTACGCTCAGAACTGGATCGAACAAATTAATATTTGGATTTTCAGCTAATTCAAAAAGATCCAAATTAGAGGGGGATTGCGAAGATTCTAGATTAAACAAATACTGTTCTAAAGAATCCGGAAGCCGACTTAGCATTTCAATTTCGTCCGGTGACAGTTCTGCGTCGTCGTCTGAGCAAAAGCTTTTTGACCCAT
Organism: Gobio occitaniae; assembly: GCA_033150135.1. Taxonomy (NCBI): domain Eukaryota; kingdom Metazoa; phylum Chordata; class Actinopteri; order Cypriniformes; family Gobionidae; genus Gobio; species Gobio occitaniae. Next base: position 39,783 of record JARQWZ010004371.1, on the reverse strand, counting down.
CCATTTTAGATTTCAGACCAAAACATGAAATATTACAAAATCACAAAGAGTATATGGAATAAATCAATACATGATAGATGTAAAAAACATGCATACATAAAACAAAATTACAGAGTATCTGGAATATAAAAATCAATACATGCAATACAAAAGTTTAATGGAATAAATCTATATTGAATTAACTGCGACGTTCCATCTATGATGATGAGAATAATACGAATTTACTCGTCTATTGCATTAGAGATGATGCGAAGAAAGACTAGAATTTCGCGACAGAATTCAGCGATCAAACGATCGGATTCAGTGGACCTGCGATCGCTTCTATCAAATTCCTGATAGATGGTGGATCTCAGGGTTTGAAAACGACGAAATAGTCGATCAACCGCATTTTGAATGAAGCGATCCTGTACGTCCAATCGTCCGCGTGTCTCAAGGTGATAGGCGCGAGCCTGGCCCGCCAATGCGGCGGATCTGCGACGGTCTTCGATGCGTGCTTCACGAAACTCACTAAGTAGCGCGGTCAGATTGGTGTCTATCCCATCCAATTTATCACTCAGCTCAATGTATTTGTTGTCAGAATCAACCTGGGTGTCGCGAAACTCTTGACATAATGCCTCTATTAAATTAGTATCGGCGAGTGGCTTGTCACCCGGGCGATGCTCTGATGACACTTCTTCAACGTCGATGTCTTCTTCTTCCGACGGAGTTTGGGTCGCTTTCGTACTTGTCCAAGTGATGCGTCGAGGTGTATGCCAGCTAGTCATGTGGTCGGGGGTATAACCCGACCCTGCTGCTGTTGGGGCTATAACACAAAAAAATTGTTATGGTATGATTCAATTTGTGTTTAAATGAAAATAATAATGTAGATAGTCTCACCATAAAGAAATACGCTGTCAAGACTCGGCGCAGGACTGCTCGGCGGCGTCGGACAGAAAGTTTTCCTGTCAGGACTGTTTTCAGGACTGATTGATGGGATAAAACAAAACGTTTTTCTCTCAGGACAGGCCGGTGAGGTAGGACGATCGGTTTTTCTACTCTTCTTTCTCAAAGGTTCACCGCTGGGTCCAGCGACCTGGTCTAAATATGAATATGAATCTAAGATGGCGGCGCGAGTAGTTCGCGAGGCTCTGGGTCTCTCCAGATTCTGCAATTTTGCGGTATTTTTCCTGCTCATCTCGGGTCTGTTCGTTCAGAATAGTTGTGCCTTAACATCGTACACCCGTGGTGAGATTTTGGATATTGGTTTGCGAATTTCCGACAGTTTTACGGACAATCTTCGACTCCTTCCTGAGATCGCTAGGACACCCGAGGCTATGCACTCTACCCGGCCGGGCGGAAGTGCTCGCAGGCGGCGCCGAGATCGTAAACAAAGACGGGGAAAACGTGGAGGTCTGAGAACTAAGCTAAGGCTAAAGCTAAGGCTAACCCCACATCGGCTCTCTTTACCCAGTATTTTCCTTGCCAATGTACGGTCGCTAGTGAACAAAATGGAGGAGATTCGACTCAGCATCACACACAGCAAGAAACTTTTGAACTGTAACGTCCTAATCTTCACGGAAACCTGGCTAAACGGCGGAATACCGGACACCGCTATTGAGCTAGCGGGATGCCACACGCTCCGGGCGGATAGAACATTAGATGGCTCCGGTAAGACCAGAGGTGGTGGATTGTGCATTTACATTAACAAAGCCTGGTGCACAAACTCTGCTATTGTTGGGAGTCATTGTTCAGCTAACCTCGAGTTTCTCATGGTTAAATGTAGACCGTTTTATCTACCGCGGGAGTTCACTTCCACCATTATAACTGCAGCCTATATTCCCCCGGATGCTGATGCCAAGCTTGCTATGAAAGAACTTCATGCAGCCATCAGCAAACAACAGACTGATCACCCGGAAGCTGCTTTTATTGTTGCAGGTGACTTTAATCATTCAAACTTAAAGTCAGTGCTACCCAAGTTTCACCAGCATGTTTCCTGCCACACCAGAGGAAACAAAACCTTAGACCATGTTTACACAAACATGGCTGGCGCTTACGTTGCGACACCCCTCCCCCACCTGGGACAGTCAGACCATATCTCTTTGTTCCTCATCCCCAAATATTCACCCCTCATCAACTGTGTGAAGCCATCAATGAAAACCATCAAGGTGTGGCCTGCGGGGGTTGATTCCACACTCCAGGAAAGGTTTCTACACACAGACTGGAGTGTGTTTGCTTCTCAAGCCACCAGTGGTGCTCACACGGACATTGACTTCTACACCTCCTCTGTATTGGATCATATCAATACCACCATTGACAGTGTTACAACCCAGAAACAGATCACCACATACCCAAATCAGAAGCCTTGGATGAACAGGGAAGTTCGACTCCTGCTGAAGTCACGCAATACTGCCTTCAGATCAGGAGATGCACAAGCCTACAGTACATCCAGAGCAAACCTGAAGAGGGGCATCAAAAAGGCCAAGCACTGCTATAAGCTAAAGATAGAGGGTCACTTTTCCAACTCTGACCCTCGACGCATGTGGCAGGGCATTCAGGCCATCAGTGACTACAAACCCCCCCACTCCACCCCCGCAGCCACTGATGTCAACTTCCTGAACGAGCTAAACCACTTTTATGCTCGCTTTGAAAGAGACAACAGAGAAACTGCCACCAAGCTCAAACCCTCAGCTGACCACCCACCAATCACACTCTCCACCACAGATGTCTGCAAGGCACTGAGCCGGATCAGCGCACACAAGGCTGCTGGACCAGACAACATCCCTGGTCGTGTTCTCAGGGCATGTGCGGAGCAGCTCGCTGAGGTTTTTACAGACATTTTCAACCTGTCTCTTGCCCAAGCAGCTGTACCGACATGCTTTAAACGCACCTCCATTGTGCCAGTGCCAAAACACTCTAACCCGAGGTGCCCTAATGACTACCGCCCTGTAGCACTCACACCCATCGTTATGAAGTGCTTTGAGCGGCTGGTCCTGGAGCACCTAAGAGACTCTCTACCATCCACATTGGACTCACACCAGTTTGCCTACCGCAGCAATAGGAGCACAGAGGATGCCGTTTCCATGGCACTCCACTCTGTGCTCACTCACCTGGACAATAAGAACACTTACGCACGTATGCTGTTTGTTGACTTCAGCTCAGCATTCAACACTGTCATCCCAACCAAGTTAATAGCCAAACTTGGAGACCTGGGCATCAATACCTCAATGTGTAACTGGATTTTGGACTTCCTAACTAACAGACCCCAGAATGTTCGTTCAGGATTCACCTGCTCCACATCCATCACTCTTAACACTGGTGTACCACAGGGCTGTGTGCTAAGCCCGTTTCTCTACTCTCTCTTCACCGCCGACTGCAAGCCTGTGTATGGATCTAATTCTATCGTCAAGTTTGCGGACGACACTACGGTGATTGGTCTCATCAGCAACAACGATGAGACTGCCTACAGGGAGGAGATCCAGCACCTGGCCACATGGTGCACCGAAAATAACCTGCTCCTCAACACCACCAAAACGAAGGAGCTCATCGTGGACTTCAGGAAGGAGTCAAGAGGCACACATGACACCATCCACATCAATGGAATGGCTGTTGAGCGTGTCTCCAGTTTCAAGTTCCTGGGGATCCACATCTCGGCGGACATGTCGTGGACGACCAACACCTCCAGCCTGGTCAAGAAGGCTCACCAGCGCCTCTTCTTCCTGAGGACACTGAGGAAGAATCAGCTCTCCTCGGCTATCCTGGTGAACTTCTATCGCTGCGCAATAGAAAGCATCCTGACCAACTGTGTCGCAGTATGGTATGGGAGCTGCTCTGTTGCGGAGCGCAAGGCACTGCAGCGGGTGGTGAAAACTGCCCAGCGCATCACAGGGACTCCACTACCTGCCATCGAGCACATCCAGAGGAAACGCTGTCTGCATCGAGCTCGCAGCATCCTCAAGGACTCCTCTCACCCAGCACACAGACTGTTTTCTCTCCTGCCCTCCGGCAGGCGTTTCAGGATCCACCGGACCAGGACCAGCAGACTAAAGAACAGTTTTTTCCCCAGAGCTGTCTCTTTACTGAACTCAAACCCCCGTTGATCCACTTCCCTCATAAACTGCTAACTCTCCTACCTCACATCTGCCTTCACTTTGTTATTTGCACTACCGACTGTTTATTACAGTAACAACTGTTTACTTATGCATTTTGCACTACCACACCGTAACTGGATTATGCTCATTTGCACTGCCGACTGTTTTTACAGTACCAACTGTTTACATTTGCATTTTGCACCGTACTTCTAACTGTAATATGCAACCACTTTCCACTGCACTTTACACTTTTTTTTTTCGGATAGCTTCTGTTCATAATTTATTGCACTACCTTAATCCACTGCTATATTCCTCATTTTAGCCTAACATATTGTATACCTCTAACTGTAAAATTCTGTTTATAGTAATAGCCATCTGTATATTATATTATATTCATAGTACATATCCACCTGTAAATTCTGTTTATAGTAAAAGCCATCTGTATATTATTCACTGTACATATTCACCTGTAAATTCTGTTTATAGTAATAACCATCTCTCTATTTATAGATATATTTATATATACTCAGTACATATCCATGTCCTGCACTTATGCAAACGTTGTATATCCTGCACTTGCTGCTATTGCACTTCTGGTTAGACCTAAACTGCATTTCGTTGCCTTGTACTTGTACTTGTGTAATGACAATAAAGTTGAATCTAATCTAATCTAATCTAAAGCAGAGCCGGCAGGAACTATTTGATCCGCAGCGTGCGTCGGCGTGGGGTCAGCCCCGTCATCATTATTCTGTTGAGCGGTGTTAGTCAGTGGGAAGCCGGGTTGCGTGATAAACTGAATGAAATCTAAAATAAATAAATAAATAAATTAGATTTTTCATAAATGTTAAGAAAAAAAACATGATGTCTGCGATGGGTCTTGTTTTACCATCAGACGCGCTGTCTGCTTCAACCAGCTGAGGGCTCACTGTGAATGAAAAAAGAGAGACAATAAAAAAAAATTTTTTTAAAAAAAATTTAAATTTTTTTTTATATTTTTTATTATTTATTAATTTTTGTATTATTTATTTTTATTAATTTATTATTATTTAATTTTTTAATTTATAAAAGAGCAGTCCTCACATGCATCATTGCTATCGTGAGCGTCACTTTCAACATTCGAACCTGTGAGGCAAAAATCCTGTTATGAATGGAAACATTTGTGAGTCGCTTTATATGCATGTCTGATGACAGATGCTGAAAAAAATCATTAATTTTCTAAATGTTATTTCACCCCCGGTGCTCTAGGGGTGCAATTACACCATAACTGGATGTAGTTTTAACTCCGGGACACCGGGTGGCACCGGAGAGCATACCATTATGTCATAACTGGATGTAGTTTTAACTCCGGGGCACCGGGCGCCGCCGGAGAGCATACCATTGTGTCATAACTGGATGTAGTTTTAACTCCGGGACACCGGGTGGCTCCGGAGAGTACCCGTAACAGTAACATGCTGTGTTGAAGACACTGGCTAAACTCAAGCTTTTATGTTTTTAAAATAATCTGCAACTATATCAAAAACAGATCGATCGCCTTGCGAAACAGATAGACATCAAAACTAGTTTTTTGATATACGATATCATGCACATTTAAGAGCAGTTAGCACCGTAGCACGCGCTGCTAAGCTAAACCATGCATTCCTAACAAGGGCGGTTCTGAGTCATGGGGGGTACCGACAGTAACGCGATGGTTTTTTAATAAAAAAATATACGGATAACGCTACGACGGGGAGCCGATTTAATGCATGCAGACTTGAAAAATATACATAGCAAACAGAATTGTAGCATAGCTGCTAACTGTCCCGGGACACTTCCTGTTATGGGGAGCTCTGTCTTTTTCATAATAAAAGCCACGGGGCCTCGTATTGGTAAAAAACAACAAGAAACATTACGTATTGCTTTATGTACAGAAACAATAATAATTAATACATCATTACGGTAGAACAATCCTGCAAAACATTTATAATAAACGGATATGACTAAAAAAATATCTTTTAGATGGAAAATCAATAGCCATGAGTAAAGCCATCATGAAAAAATAGATATTGCCTGACAACGATTGTTTTTTAAAAAATAAAACACTGTACCCCAAGCATGAATGACTAAAATAGACATTTTTTCCTGACAAAGATTGTTTTTAAAATAAAAACAATGCTTCAGAAAAAAAAAAAAAAAAAAAAAAAAAAAAAAAAAAAAACAGTTTTCCATGCATAAATGACTAGAAAACATCAATAGCTTTCAAACAATAATGTCGATTTTAGTTATAGCTGATAGACCAAAGATGACTCAATGATTAAAACACTGTACCCATGCATGAATGTTTAAAACATCAATAACTCAATCCTAATGTTAGTTATAGTTGATAAATCACATCAATAGCACATTGCATGTTTAAAGCATCATTGTATAACATTATAGCATCAAATATAGAGAAAAAATACTCACCGTTCTGCATTTTGATGAGGGAGAGAGATGATGATGATGATGAGATGCTGTGGTCTAAAAGTTCACTATTATATTGGATTTCCCCTAGCCTCACACATATATATGTGATGGGGTAAAAAATGGAGAAAAACACGCTTGTCCAATAGATGGCGCCATTGCACTACGCATTTTGGGGGCTTATCTCACGACCGACCATGACCTTTTGGGGCTACTGAATGCTTTTCACTTGAGACTGTCACAATCAGGACGACTCCCTACGGATGTACTACTGCTAAAAGATTGTAATTGGAAAAAATAAAGACCGTGTCTGTTACACACAGACACACGCACATACATAGATGCGCGCGTCCCGCATTTGTAAGGCTTATATTGTTTTAAAAGAACAGATGTTTGTGGGAGACGGACTTCACAACACTGCCCCATTCATATACACTGCTCTGGGATGCGCTGGGAATTTTCTGATAACAGCGACTTCAAAAGATAAAACCTTCTGTCAATAACATGATTTATTATACCGCATTCAAAACCAACTGTCAAAGTCATCAAAGACATCAAAACCAACTGTCAAAACATCAAAAACTTACTGTCAATCATATGATTTATTATGACAATCGGTCAAAAACCAACTGTCAAAAACATCAAAACCTAATGTCAATCATATGATTTATTATGACAATAGGTCAAAAACCAACTGTCAAAAACATCAAAACCTAATGTCAATCATATGATTTATTATGACAATAGGTCAAAAACCAACTGTCAAAAACATCAAAACCTAATGTCAATCAATCATATGATTATTATGACAATAGGTCAAAAACCAACTGTCAAAAACATCAAAACCTAATGTCAATCATATGATTTATTATGACAATAGGTCAAAAACCAACTGTCAAAAACATCAAAACCTAATGTCAATCACATGATTTATTAAACAGGAAGTCCCTCCTACACCGGATGTCCCGCCTATACAGGAAGTCCCGCCTATACAGGAAGTCCCGCCTATACAGGAAGTCCCGCCTACACCGGATGTCCCGCCTACACCGGAAGTCCCGCCCCCTATACCGGAAGTCCCGCCTATACAGGAAGTCCCGCCTACACCGGAAGTCCCGCCCCCTATACCGGAAGTCCCGCCTACACCGGAAGTCCCGCCCCCTATACCGGAAGTCCCGCCCACCTGTCAATCAATCAAATTCTGACAGTTGGTGCAGTATACTTACTACTCAGGACCTTTAATAATTAAAGGATTTAAGGGAATAAATTAATCAATATGAATGGTAAAGTTCTAGGTCTAATTGTAGTTTTTGAAGTAATCAATTTAAACTATTTGCAAATATTTTATTTTAAAAGAGTTCACTCTTATTCGTATGTCTAATAGGCCTGCCTATGTAGAAAATGCAAACGTTTTTTGCCTCGTCGTCACATTCATTTATGAATTACATGAATCATGATCGCATTTTTTCAATTCAAAACGGCAAAATTTCACAAAAAGTTGAGTAGTTGGCATTACTGTCGGTAGCTGAACATTTCTATCATAAAACAGTTGTCTGAGACTGGCATCTACTTAAAATTAATCAGCCTAAAAATGTAACTTTTAACATTTTTTGTCATCCTAAAACAATCAGCTTTACTCATTCTACACTAAAAGGATAAGACAAATACAATGAGAAAATATTAATTATATATATATATATATATATATATATATATATATATATATATATATATATATATATATATATACAATTTATTTTATATTGACCTTAAAATGAACCCATAAGTAAACCAGCCACAGCTTCTTGTTAAGGTGAAGAAATTGGTCTTGCAATATTCCTAACTTGAGGACACTCAATTTTCAACTAAATATCCAAATAAATTAAATTACTAAACTAAATTAAATACATCAACCTAATAACTGATCTGCCCACATTGTCACTGTTTGATAGTTGAAATGAGCTGATGACATCACCGTTTTCACTCGCTCCTGACGCTCTATTTGCGTTTGGTGTTAATGCAGCACTACGTTCACACCAAACGCGAATAGAGCGTCAAAATCGCGTCTACGGCGTCTAGTTTGACGCGCAGACATTTTGAATGCATTCGCGCGTCTGCGGCGAATTGGACGCGCGTACAAATCGAGCCCTGGAAGCGAAATTGACGCGCATTCAAGCTGCTCCAGGAGAAGAAATTTGTCACAGAACACCACTCTGCCTCTTTCATTTTCATTAAAATATATATTAAGCATTAATAGCCACACAAATGTGGTCCAGGCAACTCCTACATTATCCTCACTGCATTTGTATTTAAATATCTTTAAAAAAAAATGAAGTTATGAAACTTCTCTTTGCCCTCAGTCAAAACGATTTGGCAGACAACAAATGATAGATTCATGACCCCAAAGATCGGCCGTTAGATCCACACAAGACGAACCACTTCAGGACATCAGAACCAGCGGCAAACGCCAGAAGGACTGGCCGAGGAAAGGTTAATGAGCGCCGCTGATCGCCTGGATCTCACCACTACAAAAACGCAAGACTATTATTATTATTTTTTAAATAGGCGCTCTCTTTATAAATAAACCACAGATTTGAGCTTTAAACAACTACATTCTCACCTGAAAAAGTCTTAAAACTACATTTTGTGACACAATAGTAGTATTTTTAAATTATGCAGGGTTTCTCGTCACTTTACCACATGACAGCAGCAAGCAGGCTCCTGATTGGTTAACGTGGCACGAATTGACACCAAAGTTCAAATTTTTCAACTCGGACCTCAGAAGCGAATTCGCTTCAAACGCGTGAATGCACAAAAGCACCATTCATATCGCGCAAGACACTCAATTCGCGTGAACAAAACGTCCTTCGCGCCGCGAGAAACGCGCCTTCCGCGTCGCGGGACCTCCAGATGCGCGTCAACGCGCCTTTCCATTGACTTAACATTGAAATCACTCGCTCCAGACGCTCTATTCGTGTTTGGTGTGAACGCATTCATAAGAATCTCATTAGCTCTGTTCTGAGGGTGTTCTGACAAAATGTCCAATTATAAATACACATAAAAGCCAAACCTGAGGGAATCTGGATTACACACAGCCAGCTGAAGTTTTCTGCTAGGTGATGTATTAAAAAGATGTCTTCTTTTCTTGATCTCTTTTGCTATATTCCTTTGTGACGCTACAGTGCGGATTTAAATACCCGTTTAATATTATGCAAGATGCATGTCAGCCAATCAGAATGGATCTGTAGATTACCTTAAGCTTGTCTGCTCTTTTCCAGTACATCACATGACATAGAAGAAACCTGCACAGTAGATGGTCTGGGTATGGCTCAGATCAACTCGGGGTTTCCAACAAATTACATTAAAGGGAGATCTAATGAGCCGTGTGATAATGGGTCAATTTAACACATCCTTGCTGAATAAAGTATTAATTTCTTTCAACAACAAAAAAAAGAAAAGAAAGAAAAAAACACTGCCCCCAAAACTTTTGAACGGTAGTGTAAATTGTTACAAAAGATTTTGATTTAAAATAAACGTGGTTCTTTTTTTAAACTTAAATCCTCTTATGAGAATTATTTCTGAAGGATCATGTGACACTGAAGACTGGAGTAATGTTGATAAATTCAGCTTTGATCACAGAAATAAATTACATTTTAAAGTATATAAACATAGAAAAACATTATTTTAAATTGTAATAATATTTCACAATATTACTGTTTGTTCTGTATTTTTGATCAAATAGCATAAGAGACTTCTTTAAAAAACATTAAACATAGCGATGTTTCCTAACTTTTGACCGGTACTGTATATATAAGAGCCTAAATACAAATCTGAATATATCGCCTAGAGAATTAAAACTCTGAATATAATTTTAACATACTGAATAGTTATACTCTTAAATATTAAACATTAAAATAGCTTAATTTCTGATATTTTAATACTTTCACTTTCTTTAAATCACATGATTTTGGAGAAACGTTTACAGTCGCCACAATGCATGCTGTGAGCCATGAAGGATATGTTATGGAGCATGTCACCCAGTGTTTCATTATTGATGTCTGTGAGTGTCTATATGACAATGTAGTTTATAACTTCATGCTCACAATATGTTTAATTATTTTTCAGAAAATCACATTGTCAGTAGCACAATATAAACAAACTTATAACAAAACATCATTCAGTGGTTAGACTGAAGTGATTTGATCTTAACTGCACTAACAAATTGCAGTTGTAAAAAACAAAAAACATGGTTTTACTGTGAGTTTTCCGTATTTGAAAACACAGATTACTGTAAACAAACAACATCTTGTGTGTTTCTACAGTGCATGTGTACTATGAAGGTACCCAGCATGCAGTGTGGCTTGAATAGATTATGCTGTGTGGAGTTTCTTGATTCTTGCTGTTTTTATCTGTGCTGTCTAACTTGTTTTTGCTTCGCTTTTAGCAGTTTGTGTTTTTGGTTTATTTTTTAATGTTGGTTTATGTTGTAAGTGTTTTTGTTACTTGTTGAGTGTCACCATTGTTGTGTTTTGATGCATATACCCTATGTTAAATCGACCACGTTTCCACGCAGCACTCACGTTGATTTATGACAATTCCAACTTCAGAGCGTGCGAAGGTGGTCACATTTTTCACATTTTTAAACAGAAGGAATTTGAAAGATATGTTCACAGAAATACTGAAACTCCTACGCATCAAGAAAGCAATAAACGCCGTTGACGGTGATGGATTAGCCTACTATCTTATTTCCTCCTGGTCTCGAGATAAGTTGTTTTCTCGTGATCACGACTTAATTTTCTCATGATTGTGTCATTCTGAAACACTGCACTTTTTCACGCGCATCTGATCGACCGATAAACCGTGCGCTCTTTTATGTTGTGGATCTTTCAGCAAAATCTTTGCTTCGCTTAATAAACATTTTATTTGTGTAATTAACATTGAAGTAATGAAGGTGGACTGGTTTTAGGTAGATTTGGTCATGGTGTGTCGGTAATGACACGGAGACAGGAACCCCATTTAAATGACTTTAGCGCTTCAAGTATAAACGCCTCGTCCGTTTGGGGAGGAGCATGCGAAGTCAGCGGAGGCTCGCGCTGCGGAGCCAGGCGAAAGTATAAACAAGACTTAACGCGGGGTTAGTTGTAACACGCATATTTTAACCGTTTCCACACATGCCAGAATTAAGAAACTTTGTGTATTTACTAGTTGCCATATCAACATTATTTAGAGAAAAAATAGCGCCAAAATTATAAAATCTCTGCCGCGATTTAAATCCCAGTTGCGCAGATGGGGTGCGTTGTAACACTGCTTTACAATGAGCCCCTATTAGAAATATGCCATTATATTCTATACTTTTATTAATTCTTTTGAGAAACCATGAGAAAAGGGTCAAAGGTTTGGTGGTGAATGTGATACCGGGGAGTTCTTGACCCGATTGAGTGCACTGACGTTGATAGTGTCCTGAAGTGCAGTGATGGGTATACCCAGAGTGCGAGCCAATGACAAGTCCATGAAATTACCTTCTGCCCCTGAATCCAGTAGTGCTTGGCAGACGTGTGACCGGGCTGCCCACAGCAGTCTTACCGGAAGGAGAGTAGAGGATGAGGTCTTCTCCACGGAGATCCCGCCCGACAGTAGCCTCTGGTTTACCGCCGGGCATGGTCTTTTACCGGACATCTATCCAGGAAGTGGCCTGCTCCGCCACACTAGAGGCAAAGACCCCGGGAACTCCGTCTCTCTCTCTCCTCCCGGGAAAGCCGAGCACGACCCACCTGCATGGGCTCAGGATCGAAACTGTAACTGACCGCACCCCCTCGGCTGGCCTGAGGGCATTCGACACTAGCGGGCTGAAGCCCCCTCCTGGACGACTGCTCCAGTTGACTGAGGCGGCTGTCCACCCTCAAGGCCAGTTCGATAAGTCCGTAGAGTTTCTCTGGAAGGTCCAATGTGAAGATCTCTCTCTGGATGCGGTCAGCCAGCCCATGCAGGAACATGTCCCACTGTGCCTCCTTGTTCCAGTGGCACTCCGCGGCGAGTGTGCGGAACTCAATAGAAAAGTCAGAGACCGAGCGGCTGCCTTGACAGAGGTCGGCCAGTTGACGAGCGGCCTCTCTCCCCGCCACCGCTCGGTCAAACACGTGCTTCATCTCCTCTGAGAGTGTCAGGAACGAGGAACAGCAGAGATGGTGATTTTCCCACACCGCCGTTCCCCATAGCGCCGCCCGTCCGGAGAGTAGAGTAAGAACAAATGCCACTTTATCCTCCTCAGTGCAGAGAGTCTGTGGTTGGAGCGCAAAAAACATAGAACATTTAGTCAAAAAAGGTCTACAATAATTGGGCTCACCGGTGTATAATTCAGGACTGGGTAGGCGTGGTTCAGGGTGGCGGGTCGGCGCTGCTGGTGTGGGGGGAAACGGCGGTGGACTGGGCACAGCGGGACTGGAGAGTTGTTTAATCGCTTTGAGTCAGCTCGGACACCTGTGCCACCAAGGTCTGTACAGCGCATCCCGTGATGTTAAGATTCTCCTCTTGTTGGTCCATCCTGGAGGTGCTGTGTGCCAAAAACTCACTCAAGTCTGAAGAACTTGCTGAATCCATCTTTCAGGTCAGAGTGTTCTGTGACGTTGCAGTAACTTAGGACAGAGTCGGATTCAATTGCAAGTAAATTTATTTATTTGGACACTGGTAAGAGAGATCGTGACGCAGCAGGGAAAGTCCAGGATGGTGAGACGCTTGGCAGCACAGGGACGCTGAGGACAGTCCCGACCTCCAATGGTGAGCGATGAAGGTGATGATGGTGATGAGAGGTGACGGAATCCAACGAACACACGAACCAGGAAACACAGAAGGCGACAGGGGATGAAAAGGAGGGCAGGCAGGAACACACGGGGAAACATCCAACAACGCTCTGACAAATGACATGACAAACAGAGAGACATTAAATAGGGTGTGCTGATCAGATGCAGGTGGAGCACTGATCACAGCTGCAGGTGATACCGATCAGCAGCAGTGCCCAATCACACACACACACACACAAACACACACACACACACACACATACGTAAAGCGTACAAGAGAGAGATAGTGAATTCATGAACCGTGACAAGAATGCAGTTTTACAGATGGTAGAAACGTGGCTTTCAAATGAGAGACTGGTATCAAAGACCACACCCAGGTTCCTCACTGACGACGAGGACTTGACAGAGCAGCCATCAAGTGTTAGACAGTATTCTAGGTTACTACTTGTGGAGCATTTTTGTCCAATAATTAAAAATTCATTTTTTTCTGAATTTAGTTGCAGGAAATTACTAGTCATCCAATTTTTTATTTCAGCTATGCATTCCGTTAATCTTGTGAATTGGTAAGTTTCGTCAGGGCGTGAAGAAATATAGAGCAGAGTATCGTCAGTATAACAATGAAAACTAACGCCATGCTTCCTAATGATATCTCCCAGTGGTAGCATGTACAGGGTGAAGAGCAACGGTCCTAGCACTGAGCCTTGCGGTACTCCACACTGAACTTGTGATCAGTGTGACATCTCTTCATTTACTGCTACAAATTGATAACGGTCAGATAGGTATGATTTAAACCATGCCAATGCAATTCCACTAATGCCTACACAATTTTCGAGTGTAATCAAAAGAATGTTGTGGTCGATAGTATCAAATGCAGCGCTAAGATCGAGTAACACTAATAGAGAGATACAACCACGATCGGATGATAAGAGTAAATAATTTGTAACTCTGATGAGAGCAGTCTCAGTACTATGATATGGTCTAAATCCTGACTGGAAACCCTCACAGATATCATTTCTTTCTAAAAAAGAAACATAATTGTGAGGACACTGCCTTTTCAAGTATTTTTGACAGAAAGGGTAGATTTGAGATTGGCCTGTAATTTACTAATTCTGTAGGATCAAGGTGCGTTTTTTAATAAGGGGTTTAATAATAGCCAACTTAAAAGTTTTTGGTACATATCCTAATGACAAGGATGAATTAATGATATTAAGAAAAGGATCTAAACTCACCTAAAGGATTATTAGGAAAACCTGTTCAATTCCTCATTAATGCAATTATCTAATCAACCAATCAGATGGCAGTTGCTTCAATGCATTTAAGGGTGAGGTCCTGGTCAAGACAATCTCCTGAACTCCAAACTGAATGTCAGAACGGGAACGAAAGGTGATTTAAGCAATTTTGAGCGTGGCATGGTTGTTGGTGCCAGACGGGCCGGTCTGAGTATTTCACAATCTGCTCAGTTACTGGGATTTTCACGCACAACCATTTCTAGGGTTTACAAAGAATGGTGTGAAAAGGGAAAAAACATCCAGTATGCGGCAGTCCTGTGGGCGAAAATGCCTTGTTGATGCTAGAGGTCAGAGGAGAATGGGCCGACTGATTCAAGCTGATAGAAGAGCAACTTTGACTGAAATAACCACTTGTTACAACCGAAGTATGCAGCAAAGCATTTGTGAAGCCACAACACACACAACCTTGAGGCGGATGGGCTACAACAGCAGAAGACCCCACCGGGTACCACTCATCTCCACTACAAATAGGAAAAAGAGGCTACAATTTGCACAAGCTCACCAAAATTGGAAAATTGAAGACTGGAAAAATGTTGCCTGGTCTGATGAGTCTCGATTTCTGTTGAGACATTCAGATGGTAGAGTCAGAATTTGGCGCAAACAGAATGAGAACATGGATCCATCATGCCTTGTTACCACTGTGCAGGCTGGTGGTGGTGGTGTAATGGTGTGGTGGTGGTTTCTTGACACACTTTAGGCCCCTTCGTGCCAATTGGGCATCGTTTAAATGCCACGGCCTACCTGAGCATTGTTTCTGACCATGTCCATCCCTTTATGAGCACCATGTCCCCATCCTCTGATGGCTACTTCCAGCAGGATAATGCACCGTCACAAAGCTCCAATCATTTCAAATTGGTTTCTTGAACATGACAATGAGTTCACTGAACTAAAATGGCCCCCACAGTCACCAGATCTCAACCCAATAGAGCATCTTTGGGATGTGGTGGAACGGGAGCTTCGTGCCCTGGATGTGCATCCCACAAATCTCCATCAACCTCAAGATGCTATCCTATCAATATGGGCCAACATTTCTAAAGAATGCTTTCAGCACCTTGTTGAATCAATGCCACATATAATTAAGGCAGTTCTGAAGGCAAAATGGGGTCAAACACAGTATTAGTATGGTGTTCCTAATAATCCTTTAGGTGAGTGTATGACCTCTGGTAGCATCTCTTTTAATAGCCTAGTCGGTACAGGGTCGAGCATACATGTTGTTGATTTTGGTGATTTAACGAGTTTAACAAATTCTTCTTCTCCTATAGCAGTGAATGAGTGTAATTTTTCTGATGTGATACTGTAGTAGACGGCTGCATGGTTAAAATTTTCTTCCTAATATTATCAATCTTACACGTAAAGAAGTTCATAAAACCATTACTGTTGTTCTGTTTACAAGCATTCGAAGTTGAAGCTTTATTTTTGGTTAATTTAGCTACTTTATAGAATAAATACCTAGGGTTGTGTTTGTTTTCTTCTAAGAGAGGCGTGAAAATTTGAGGATGTGTGAGGATGTGTGAGTTGATGTGTGGGCGTTGACTCTGGATCGTCAGTATCTGAATCTGAAAGTATTTGAAGAGCTCCGTGGGTGACTGGGCGTGGTCGCATTAGTGGATAATGAAGTGGCTCGCAAAAGACTGACATCTATCACTTTTCAACCAGATTACATAAGCATTTTTGTTTTCGATTAGGTTTACATTGTTTAAAACCTGACATTTCCTTTTCCTATTTAGCACCTAAACTGTCAGTTTAAATCTAGATTAAAAACACATATATTTACTATGGTATACACATAAAATACTTTTTCAATTAAATGATTGTTAGGCTGCATTAACTAGGTCAGCCGGAACCGGGAACACTTCCCATTACACCTGATGTACTCGTTACATCCTCAGAAGAACGGCATCTACGCTAATGTTAGTCTCTCTGTTTTATCCCGAGGTTTACTGCAGTCAGCCGGATCCAGGACGTATCCAGTTCAGATGGTGGAACTGCGCCCAGACAGACCAACACAAGACCCTGAAGTGTCTGCAGAGACTTAATAAACCCTCAATAAACCCGTCGCCGGTGTGATGACTTCGATCGTTCGAATATTCCTATTTAATAATTGTTTAATCAATACATCATCCTCAATAAACCGTCTCCGGCTTGCTGCCTCCGATCTTTCAAATATTCCGATCTAATATGACCCTTGACCTGTAAAGTTGCCAGAATAATAATCATACGCTGTTTGTTAATTGGCCAGAGGAGAACTGGCACCCCGACTGAGCCTGGTTTCTCCCAAGGTTTATTTTTCTCCATTAGGTCACCTGATGGGGTTTTGGTTTCCTTGCCACTGTTGCCTTTGGCTCGGCTTGCTCAGTTGGGGAAACTACATTTTCAACTAAATATCCAAATAAATCTAATTAGTAAACTAAATTAACCATATAAACTAAATTACTGATCTAATGCCCACATTGTCACTGTATGATAATTAAAATGAGCTGATGACATCACCATTTTCTCCGGAGCGGCTGTACGGCCGAATTAAATTCTGTTGCATTATTTTCCTGTTTAACACTGTGAAGCTGCTTTGAAACAATCTGCATTGTAAAAAGCGCTATATGAATAAAGTTGACTTGACTTGACTTTCTCCAAGAGTTCTGTTTGGTTCCTAGCAGTCTCGCTCTGTTGCTTGGTAATTTCCATTATCTGCAGCATAAAGTCCTCTGATGAACCAGCTGTTCTAAATGGGTGGTGAGAGGAGATGGGGGTTGAAGTCACCATTGCTCCTTAGGTCTAACAGTCTGCCCTGATGGGTTCCCAGCATAGTCAACCACGTAGTCATCTAGGTAGACAGGCCTCTGAATTGCTCTGCGTGGACGTCGGGATGAGGCAGGGGCAGACTTTGACATTACAGACTCTGGGGTTGCCATGGTAACGACCCAGCTCCGGCTCTAAGGACCAAAGAAGTAATGAAGGTGGACTAGTTTTAGGTAGATTTGGTCATGGTGTGTCGGTAAGGACACGGAGATAGGAACCCCATTTAAATGACTTTAATGTCCATCAAGTTTACTGGTTACATTGGTGTCTGTGTCTGTGTGTGTGTGTGTGTGTGGTTTTGTATCATTGACGCACACAAGGTATTTGGAGGAAACAACATGCGGACCATCCCTCTATGAGCGAAAACGAACTAAACAGTTCTGTGCATGATTAACCGACCAATGTTGTGTTTTGATTGGCTGTCCAATGGTTTGGTTGTTGAATGGATAATGGTGTCCAGCAGAGGGCACTGCTTAACTTCCTCTTCTACAAACATGTTTAAATTATCAACAGAGCATTCAACAGCTCAAGCGCATGGAGGAGTGCCTTCAGACAGATGGCAGATTATTCTGTAACTATTCTAAAAAGTGTTTAGAGCTGCTTGGATTCAAGCCACTTTATTTTCCTCATTCGTTTGAAAAAAAAATGACATTACATAATTTGTTTGTTATCATAGTATCCTACCATCATGTAGGCTGTGACTGGTATCATGTGCGTTCCTTCTAGCCATTCTATTCCATTAAAAAGAGGTGCAATAGATACTCCAGATTTCTAAAAAACAAACGTTTAATCCAGATTATATAGACTAAATAAAATCTTGGGATGCTGTTTGAGAAGAGTGCTTATGTATATGTGTGTGGTTTGCTTCAAAGAAATGTACAAAATACAATAGTTTTAGTTACACAGTATATCACTGAATAAAATGTTAGGCTGCTACACATCTTTATAAAGGCTATAAATCATATTTCTTATCAATAGGCTATTGAGTGACACAGTGTGGTAAACTAACAGTTACTTAGACTAATGGCGTCTTAAAGATGCACAATAAGGTGCAAACAGAATAAAGTGACATCAAAATTTGTTAAACAACAAGTTTAGTATCAGACCGAATGCTAAAGCGGTGATGATATCTGTAGCTGTCGCAGATGAAGAATTTTTTCTTGCTGAATATTTTGGTAACTTCTTTGAAGTTTTTGTTTGTTTTAAATGTTGTAATTCATGAATACTTATTTGAGAATTGTATATTTGTTTTGCATGATAGCTTGGCAATAGTGACACCTACAGGAGAAAATGAGTAACGGAAGATGCAGTCATGTGATTTGATTAGCGAGGAAAACATGAGGTGTTGCGCACACGAATTGAGAGGTGTAAGATTGAAAAGAGTGTTTGATAAGAAGATGTCTCCTAATGTCTCCTGAACCCTGATTGGAAAGCACCGTATAATTTAAGGAACTATGTGTACTATTTTCAATTTTCAAGCTATGGGCTTAATCGAACAATGTCATGGAAAAATCACTTCATCACAATAAATTTGATTGTGATGTTTTTTTTTCTTTTTTTCACTGTGTCCATTGGATGTGTGTGATGTTGATTGTCCTGAAGACATTAAATATTGAAGACATCTAATGCTGCGTTCCAGTTCATTTTTATTATGCCCTTCACTCGTTAACTTCCCTCCATCTCGTTCACTCGGATGTGCGTCATTGCCTACGTTGCATGAGTGCCCACTACTGGCGGAAACTTTGCAATGGACTGAGGTCCTGTCCCAAATGTCACACTTCATGTGCACTTTCGGTCTTGTGGACTTACAATGGCCGCTGCGTGTGTATGTCCGTTAAGTGCACGAGACTGTAGGGTGTCCCATTTGTCAATTTAGGTCTCAGAAGGTCGATATGCGCCCTCGATGCGTACTTCTGCCAAGCCCGCACTGGTGCGAGCTACGCAACGAACTTCTTCCCGGCAGTCAAAGCGCCATTATGTCGTGAAACTGCGGACTCAGAGGAAGACCGTGAGGGTTTAGGGTGCCATTTGGGACAGGGCCTGAACTGGAACATCCTAAGCCCTTGATCACTTGGAATCCACTATGGAGTTGATTTATTATTTATTTTTGTCCTTGACGAAATTGTTTAATACAGCATTCTATATGTATATAGGTGTATTTGGGTTTTTAAAAATAATACAAATATCATAGAGTTGTTTGTGGTGGGGTAAATTAGACGCGATATGTGGTGACGTCACAATCGTGTTGCATTGTGGTATATGAAGCTGCCTGAAGTGTACATATGAAGTAGACTCGCTCCCTCGTTCAAAATCAAAGGGAGCAAGGGTCTGTCCATATAAACTTCCCTTGTCCACTTAACGAAGTGGAACGCACTTCAAAATGGCGGCAGGGATTTCCCAGAGGGGAAGTGCTTAGGGAAGTTCGCAAGTGCGTGTCTAAAACTGGAGTGAAACGCAGCACTAGGTAGTGTTTCCCAACCACGATCCTGGAGGCACACCAACACTGCAGATCTCCTTAATCAAACACACCTGATTCAAATGATCATCTTATTATCAGAGACTCCAAGACCTCAAATGGGGGTGTCGAATAAAGGAGACATGCAAAATGTGCAGTGTTGGTGTGCCTCCAGGATCATGGTTGGGAAACACTGATCCACACAGACCACAGGGTGAGCACCCCCTGCTGGCCTCACTAACACCCCTTCCAGCAGTAGCCTACCCAGATAGCATGTAACCAATGAACCAATGTTGAGTCAGTGTTGATGCTTCAATGGCAATAACATTGCATTAACGTTACAAAGTGATGTTGCTTTAGCATCACTTTTGCACCCTCAGTTAATGTTGAAACATTATTGAGATTTTAACCACAAAACAATGGTAATAATATTAATTCAACATTACAAAGTGATATTTTTTCAACATTACTTTTGCACCCTCAGTTAATATTGAAATAATGTTGAGATTGCAACCATAAATCAACGGTAATAGCATTGATTCAACATCACAAAGTGATATTTTTTCAAGAGCTCTTTGTCACTGTTGAAACAGTGTGGAGATTTCAACAAAAAATCAACGGTAATATCATTGATTCAACATTACAAAGTGATATTACTTTAACATCACTTTTGCACCCTCATTTAATGTTAAAGCAATGTTGATATTTCAACCATAAATCAGTGATAATATCAATGATTCAACATTACAGAATATTTTTTCAACATCACGTTTGCACCTAGCCTGGATGCCAGCCGAACTTAGCCCCGCCCACAACATTTTTACTCGGGCAGTTCGGTCTGGACTTGCTCAATAGAGAAGTAATTATGCCCGAACAGAAGCTGTTCGGACCAATGAAATTGTCAGGGCGGGCTTTAGACGATGATGGACAGATGATAAACAGTAACGTAATCATCCACGTCACCAAACAGCGCTTGGGTTGAATTTGTTCTAATCCTAAATGGAGAACTTGTTCGTATATGCACTCACCTTTACTATTTCTCTCAGAAATTATGATGGTGTTGGTAAGTACTCTGTGTATCCTTAAAATCTTATTTTACAACACCGGCAAAGTTCGTTTACACTCATCTTTTTCATCTAACGTTAGGCTACTTATTCCAGCGTGCGTGCAGACAGGGTTGCCAAGTGTTTACAACAAAACCCGCCCAATTGCTAACGTTACTCAAAACTAGCCAAAAACAAGCCCAATAGCTTTCCAGGGGGGTTCTCCGGGAAAAAAAGGCATTTGGGGGGTAAAATATGTGTTATTTTGGAAGGACTGCCTGGTAAAATTCCCATTCCTGGGTCTGTATATCACATAATTGGGGTCGCTTCAACCCGTGGACTTGGCAACACAGTGCAATTGAGTTCTGTTGACATTTGACTACTAACGTTATGCATCGCTCCGTTGCTCTGATTGGTTGTAGGTCTATCCAATTGAGGTCTTTCCTGGTTCGGTTGAAATACGCCCCATAATCACAGCCCAACGGAGCAGCATCAGACTCATATTCTGACTAGAATTGAGTATGACGACGTCAGGCTAGTTTGCACCCTCAGTTACTGTTGAATCAATGGTGAAATAAAAATCAATGGTAATGCTATTGAATCAACATGACACTATGATGGATTCAACAGCACTGTTGTTGAATCAACACTGAAATTAACAAAAATAAATCTTTGGTAATATTGTTTGATCAATATTACAATGTGATGTTGATTCTAGATCACTTTTCTTGATACTGTCAGTATCGATACAAATCAAACGCAAATAACAAGCACACAAAATAAAGGAACAGAGAAATAATAAGGTAGATAAGGTCAAGGTCAACAAGAGACGTCATGTATTGAGAAGTAGCCTGTACACGCTAAACCAAAATGGGCGTTTACCAATCAGTGGCCAATTCAAACTACAATAGATGTTTTCCAAACATTTTTTCAACAGACTTGCTAAACTCATGAAGGCCCATCCCTAAACCAAGGATTAGAGCTGGATTACCTGGATTAGAGCAAATCAGGTAAAGCAATTGACAATTCCCATCGTGGAAATGCCGCACTGATTGGAAAACACCCACTGGTGTTCTGCAGAGATACACACCTGCATGATCTTGTGCTCATCAACTACAAATCACTGTTAGTTCAGTGTCACTGTCTCCACCCATGTGTGCAGTCAACTTTCATCACAATTTCAATGCTGATCCAACACACTTTAAACATTGAAATCTCAATCTCAAAGAAAATGATGGTTTGGATCAACATTGTATCAATGTTACCATGCTGTCTGGGTTGTTTTCCCATCCAGGTATTGACCAGGCTCAATCCTTAGCTTCAGTGGGAAACCAGTCTTAGGCCACAGGGTGATATGGCTGCTGGTTATAATGATGAAATTAATGTTCTGCCGGTCTGGCTATGGCCTTTTGTTAATAAATATCAAAGATCCTGGCAGGAGTTTGTGAAAGGCTTCCACTCACCAGATACAGGTAAGAGCTGTTTAAATCTCCTCCCAATAATGTGTGTTGTTTTGTAAAGATTTCAGTTCCCTGTAACTTTGTATTTAAGTATAGCAGAGTTGTTGGTTTTTAGCCTCCTCTACCTAACCTGAGGAGGTGAGAGCGTAGTTGGCTCCCTCTGGCCTTTATGAAGTGTTATGGATGTTTACTGTGCTATTTTTTTTGTCTAGCTTCTAGCACATTTTTTTGTAACCAGGAATGTGGTTCTGGATTAGGCACATTTGATAGATTACATTCCATGTGTCCTTCATGGCTTCGTCTCACTATGAAAGTCATTTTATTGAGGTCTTTTTTGCTGTGCTAGAATAGTGAGCAGTAACAGTCCTTTCGGCCTCCTCAAAGCTATATTCTGTGAGACAAGAAATAGTGTATATGGCTTCCTCTCAGTTTGAGAGTCATTCTGCAGAGGCCTATGTTATGCTCATATGTTATGAGCTTATATAGACATTGATCTTCTAAACTGAGAATTGTAGTAAAGAGGCTTTTTTTTATCTTGATTCAGAGAGTTGTTGCTTGGGCCTCTCGCTCTTTTGAGCTTCGTAATAGTGAGTGTTGTAGGCTTCCTTTTGGTTGTTGAGAGTCTTTCTGCTGAGGCCTCTGCTCCTTAGAGCTTCATACAGATGGCATGCTCTGGTTGAGCTAGACTCCTCTCAATCTGAGAGTTTTACGCAGAGTATATTGCTCCCTAGAACTTCAAGCATAGCCCAGAGCATATGCCTGAGGCATTTTCAAGTGAAAGGCTCCAGTTAGAGCACCGTGATTGTTCTCTATGGGTGTGCTAGCAGTGCTCCTCTTGTGTTAAGAGTAATTTTGATGAGGTACGCTGCTCCGGGGGCTGGATTGCTGTGCCAAGCTGGTAGCTTTGTGTAAATGTAGCTTTAGATAGTGATGGCTGACGCAAAACTGACGTTTCGGCGCATTGCCGAGATCCCGAAGCGCAGATGTTTCAAAACACTGCTCCAAACTGTGATTCGAAACACCCATGTCACGTGACTATGGCTAAATGAAGCTTCAAAGTGTTTCATCAGGTGGCGCCTGCCGAAACTGCGTTGATTAAAGGGGGCGGGAACAAGCCACACAGTCACACATAAACCTAATTCACCACAGTTTAAAAGTGAAGTAAATCCATCTTCACCTCGTCGGTTTTTGTGAGAGGAGAGATTTTGTGATAGCAGTGATTTTGTGATATAAGTGAGATTTATAGTGCGCTTTGGTTAGTTAGGCTATATTTAAATGAGATATATTGACTGATAGGTATAGACAGTGACAGATAGGATAGATATATAGTGACACATTTATATAGGTTAAGTTAGATAGTGACAGATAGCACAGCATAAGTTAGAGATATAGAATTATATATATTCTTAGGTGATATAAAGATATTAATAGAATCGATAAAAATGGAGGCTCCTCATAAGAGATGCCGCACTTTTTTTTTTGCTGAACAAATAGTAATTTACAAACAGCATGGCAATAACAGAACATTTTTTTATTACAAAATACAGATCAGGTGCTCGAAAGTACAGTAGAAAAATATATCAGGCAAATCATAATAAAAGAAACAAAAAACATTAAAGGGGCTAGGGTTTTGTTTGAAGATCATATTCTTCTATAATGGAAAAAAGACTAAATGCATTTTCATAACTTTGAGGGCTTTTGTATAAGAGTTAAACTCATTATGAAATTAATAAATTCTTGGTTTCACCTTTAAGAACTTGCATTTGTGTAGGCTATATAACATTTTCCCAGCATGAGGATGTTGTTAATCAGGAAGTTATCTTTGTTATTGTCCATTACAAGAGATGCCGTACATCTGTGGTGTGGGAGCATTTCCATTTGGAAACACCAAATAAAGTGAGATGTGTGTATTGTGATAGGCAGCTAGCCTTGATGCACCATTTGAGGAGCTCATCCTGGCATTTTGGAGGGTGCAGAGGACAAGTGTCCCATGTGAGAGGATTTTTTCCCAAGGCTGGAGAAAAATGTAAAAAAAGAAGTCAGCTAACTCCTTCAACAGCAGAGCAAATTATATTTTTGAATAAAAATGTTATGTAGCAAATGTGACACATTGTGGCTTTATTTATTTTATTAATGTTCCTTTTTCATGACCACAAAAAAAAAAAAAATAGTTATTCACAATGAGGAGGCTACAGGTTACAAAACCAAGATCATGTAATTGTCAGACAGATGTTAAAAACAGTTTTTTTTTTTTTTTACATGGATCATTGTCAAGGTATTTCAGATCAACACATGCAAGTGACCACTAGATGTCGCCGTAGAGACGGGTGTCGGATTGATTCAAAGCTTCAAAACAACTGTTTTGTGCTTTCAGTGCTTCACGAAGCCTCAGTCTGCCCATCACTAGCTTTAGATTGAGCGAGTTGGTGTTCTCTAGAAACTTTTGTTATTACCAATAGCGCTCTGGACTGAGCATCATGTTGTAAGGCCCGGCAGGAGCTTCCATGATATTGCTTCCAAGGGCAATAGGTGAGCTTATCTGGTACTCCCCTAGTTTAAGAGAGTCGGTATGTAGAGTACTGGCTCCCTGGCTGATTTATAATAGGCCTTCAAGGCATATGGCATCCATATATGTAAATGTATATGCTGTTGGGGTAACAGCTTAGGACCCAGGACCAGTAGTGAAAAATGAAGACCAGGAGTCAGGAGTCAGATTAATTAAAGAAAATTTTACTGAAGAATAGTTTGCAGTTTCATCAGCAGAAGCCAGCTCAAGAGGAGTTCGTAGGCCGCGCTCCCTCTACAGTCTCCCCGCCTCCGTCTAACGTACATACAATTTTCTGAACAGTTATACTGTTTTCAAGGTCTAGACACGTCATTACTGCCATGTGGAATGATTCTGATTGGTTCTAACAACATGCAACGTAAGCAACTTTCCACACGTAGACAGATAGGAGCATAGATCACTAAAAATGCGTAGACTTGATGTCGCCCAGGCCCAGATTAGTCCCCAGTGACTCGGAGGTCACAGAAAAGACGCCTCCAAGTCTAGAATCGTCTGCCGAAAGGACCATCTCCAATACTGAATCTGCACAGAATCATGAGACGCACACACAAAGTTCCCCAGAATAACAGTTTCCATCAAGGTCGGAACATCTTAACTAACTATCAACAAAGCACTTCTCCAAAACATGCTGATACTAACTCTAATTCAGAAGTGACTTTATTCTATTCTATAAAGAGAGGAGAATATCAAAGAGGTACATTTTTCTGAGTCCCCAAAAGAGTCACATAGCTGTGACATAGTGACCCCAGGGGTCACTCTAGTAAGACATACAGTTAACACATGCTGAGCTCTCTTCACTCCCTGGAGTGTTATTACAACACCAAAGGCATTTGCCTGTCAGCACGTCTTGACACAGACTCAGAAGAGCACCTGAAGAATGTGGATTCAAAAGCACACAGAAGCTAAAACACTACAATATCCAAAATCACTCCTTGAATATAGAGAACTGATTTATCAAATGTAGGAAATGGTTATAACTTGATTATCATTCATTCTTATTTTAATATTGAACATACTTGAAGCACATCTTCAGATGCACCTGAACACATCATCAGTGATGTAACCTGGGGTCCTCGGGTGTTTCGGGTCTTTCAACATCAGACACCCTCGCCCAGGCGACCCAGCCACGGCTGATCAGACCGTGACTTGTGTTCAGGTAGCACTAGCTTTCCCCCATGGTGCTCCTCTACGGATCCAGAGCCATCTCGAGGCTTTCTCGGCTGCGTCGGTGGTGTCCTTGATGGCCCTGCTCCTTGTTGTTCCTACAATGCCCAGTGCAGTAAAGGCTTTGTGGAGGGAGCGCCCCACGAATCCTCTGCAGCCAACCTCGATCGGCATGCATCTCGCCTTCCAGCCCTGTGCTCGGCAGTCTGTGACCAGATGTTCATACTTGGTCATCTTCCTTTCGTGGGCTTCTCCCAAGCGGTCCTCCCATGGCACGGTCAGCTCCATGATTATTATGTTTTTGGTGCTCTCTGAGACTAGAATGATATCTGGCCTCATATTTGTTCTGACGATGTGCTGGGGGAATTTCAGCTGCTTCTCTAAATCCACAGAGAGTTTCCAGTCCCTGGCTGATGCCAGTATCCCTGCCGGTGCCTTCTTCCCTGCTTGTGGCTGTTCTCCTGCCCTAACAAATGTAATTAAGTGAGTGGTGTTGCTCCCTCGGCTGCCTTTGCTGATCTTTTTGCTGATGGTGTCTGCAATAGATTTCAGCACCTGGTTGTGGCGCCAAGTGTAACGACCCTGGCCGAGCGCTGTTGGGCAGGAGCTCAGAATATGCTCCAGCGTTCCACGAGCAGGGCACAGTTGGCAAGTTGGTGTGTCTGCTTTTCCCCACGTACAGAGGTTTGCTGGGCTAGGCAGAACATCGTACACTGCCCGAATCAGGAAAGTTATGCGGTGCGGCTCGCTTTGCCAGAGCTCCGTCCAGGTGACCTTGCGGTCCACGGCCTGCTCCCACCTGGTCCAGGCCCCCTGTTGCCCCATTCCAGCCACTCTACTCGTCCTTCCTTCCTCCACAGCAGCTCTGACCTCTTCTTGTATCTGGCTGCGTTTCTCTTTCCCCTTCCGCACTTGTCGAGGAGGTGTTGGGAACATCCCCAAGCCTGCTCTGCCTCGGGCCACCACTCCCACAAGCTCTTTGTGCCTCAGTCGAGCCTGTGCATCCATCACAGCGGCTTGGGCGCTCCACTTCCTCCCCGTCTTCACCAGCACTCCTGCCTGAGCCACCTTTGGGTCGTTGGAGTCTCTATACATAAGTACCTCACGCGCCCGAGTCACTTTAAACTCCTCTTCCAGGGATTTCAGAGGCAACCAGAGCATTGTGGTGTTTCCATAGAGGGCGATGTTGCTGAGACTCCTGGGCAACCCTAACCATCTCCTGAGACAGCTGCTGACCTTTCTTTCCAAGGTCTCCACCGTGGAAATGGGAACCTCATACACAAGTAGTGGCCAGAGTATTCTTGGCAGTATACCATGTTGGTAAATCCACGCTTTAAACTTGCCTGGGAGGCCAGAACGGTCTGTTTCTCTTAACCAGCTGTCTAACTCCTGGCAGGTTGCCTGGACTGATGCGGAGTCTCTGAGGCTGCTGTCAAAAACCTTGCCCAAACTCTTCACCGGCTGTTCTGACAGTGATGGTATCCTTGCCCCTTTGATGCTGAACTGGAATCTCTCCGTGACCTTGCCCTTCTTCAACACTAGCGAACGGGACTTGGCTGGTTTGAACTCCATCCGAGCCCACCGCATGAGTTTTTCCAGCCCTAGGAGTATCCACCTGCCTCCTGGCACTGACTCTGTGGTGACTGTCAGGTCATCCATAAAAGCTCTGATTGGTGGTTGACGGACCCCTCCTCTGCTTTGGGGCCCCCGACACTCAGGCT
Organism: Gobio occitaniae; assembly: GCA_033150135.1. Taxonomy (NCBI): domain Eukaryota; kingdom Metazoa; phylum Chordata; class Actinopteri; order Cypriniformes; family Gobionidae; genus Gobio; species Gobio occitaniae. The sequence goes on along the minus strand of JARQWZ010004371.1, from coordinate 11,989 downwards.
CTGCCGATTTGACAATCATATTCATAGCCGCCGCAAATAGGATCACAGAGATTGTGCAACCTGTGATTATTCCCACCTCCAGTTTGTGCCAATCTGATGTCACACCTCCTGCCGAGACTTGCATCCTGAAATGGTTGTAATAATCCAAGATCAGATCTGCAATGTGCTGTGGCACGTGGTGCTTGGTCATGGTAGTCTGGACCAGCTTGTGGGGGATAGAGCCATATGCATTGGCTAGGTCTAACCACAGTACTGTGAGGTCTTCCTTGTGTTCACGAGCTTCCCTGATGAGCTGAGTCACCACTCCTGTATGTTCTAAGCAACCTGGGACTCCAGCAATTCCTCCCTTTTGCACAGATGTATCTATGTAGTTGTTAGTTAAGAGGAAGTTGGTCAGACGCCTTGCTACTATGCTGAAGAAGATCTTGCCTTCCACGCTCAGCAATGAGATTATTCTGAACTGATTTATCTTCTTGGAATCTTTCTCCTTGGGGATCCAGACTCCCTCAGCAAATCTCCACTGCTGTGCCACCTTTCCTCTTCTCCAAATGACTCGAATGATCTTCCAGAGTCGCCTGAGTAGCAAGGGGCAGTTCTTGTAGACCTTATATGGGATTCCACTTGGTCCAGGGGCAGAGCTAGATCGTGACTTACGCACAACTTCCTGGACTTCTTTCAACAGTGGCTCCCTGCTATCGAACTCCTTGGTGGGGGGTGGTGGATCTATAAGGATGTTGCACTGGCCCAACTCTTCCTCCCGGAAAGGATCACTGTAAGTGCTGTGCAGATACTGGTCAATTTCCTCTTTTGAACAGAGCAACTTTCCGTCACGCTTCTGTCCCAGGAGCTGTTTAGTGAAGCCAAAGGGGTTGGCAATGAACGAAGCTCTCTTTCTGGATCTCTCCTTTCGACGCCTTCGGTGTCATCAGCCTTTTCCTCAAGGCAGCTCTCAATTCCTCCAGGGGGGGGGGCGTAGCTCCTCACTGGCTACCTTGTGCTGCTTCTTGAGGGACTTCAACTCCTGCCGGATATTGTGGATCTTCGCTGCCCTGTTGTTCATGGAGTAGGTGGTTGGAGTTGATCGCTTCTCTTCGGAACCGAACCTCTCCTGAGCTAGGCTGGAGATGATGGTCGTCATTGCCTGCAGCCTTCTATCCACATCTCCCTTCTCCGTAGCTTCAAGCACCTTGTCGACGTCCTCGTCGAACTGCCTCCAGACTGCCGTTTTACAGGCCTGTGGCCACTTGATTCGCACCTTTGCTTGGGGCAGAAGATTTGGGGGGACGGTAAGTGGCACACGGAGACTCTGAGCACTATGGGGTGCTTCCTGGCTCGGCTCCTCCTGCGTCTCATCAGATGTGACATCTGTGCGCTGTGCCACATGTTCGTTCTCCAAACACTTCATCCTGGCTTGGTGGATCTTTAGGCCACGGCTGTTTTTGCAGGTTTTCCCGCACCTGCATACTGCGGTCGTTGTCGTTTCTCCATTGCCATTAGTCGATAAGCTTGGGTCTGTCAGATTGGGGTTCTCATTCTCCCCCCCTCTCGGTCTCCCCTGGGGGTATACTTCCATGAGTCGATCTGTAGCTTCAAAAAAGGGTTCCTCCTCTCGGAGAATGTGGTTTGGGCTGCCAACCCTTCCCACCCCTATTGCTGTCTTCCCAAGCTGCCAACTGTCTCTCCAGTAGTCACCAGCCTCTTCCTGGTTGTCAACCAGTCTGTTCCTGGCAGTCACTGGCCTTGCCAGAACAGGTAGTACTTGAAACACATCTTCAGATGCACCTGAACACATCATCAGTGATGTAACCTGGGGTCCTCGGGTGTTTCGGGTCTTTCAACATCAGACACCCTCGCCCAGGCGACCCAGCCACGGCTGATCAGACCGTGACTTGTGTTCAGGTAGCACTAGCTTTCCCCCATGGTGCTCCTCTACGGATCCAGAGCCATCTCTGGATCCGTAGAGGAGCACCATGGGGGAAAGCTAGTGCTACCTGAACACAAGTCACGGTCTACATAAAATCATTCTTGAAGGATATGTGTCTGATGAAGAGACAAGTGATGTTTGGCTTGACCTTTGACCCTTCAATGCAAACAGGTTCTTGTTTGAGCTGTTCTCAGTGTTTTAGCCTCCCTGGTAGGCTTCGGGGTTGACACAGGGTCCTTCTTGGAAATGGCAGGCTAGGGTCCCTAGGGCCTGAGCCATACTCCCTTAAAGGAACCCGTCTTTAAGCCTTTGAGCTGTGCCCTTCCTTGTTTGGAATTATGAAGGCACTTCTTCAGTGAGGCATGAAGCTTGGGCAGTGGCCGTAGGGAGTAGTGTCACTGACAGCTAGACTGGTGCACAACCTTTGGGGGATTTAACCTTGATATTTCATTCCATGAAGTAAAATTTTTGTGCTTGTCACAGCCAATGTTGACAGTGCATCCCCTCAGAATGGTAGCGAGAACGCAGTGCGAGTTCCCTTTCAAAAGGGAACATCTCGGGTTATGACTATTTCCCTGAGAACAGGGAAGGACACACTGCGTCTCGTCGCCATGCTTCAGGGCTGCCTGCATGGTCCCTTCAGACGAAGCAGCGGATGACATGTTCTCTAGGCTCCCCTTTTATACTTCCGAGTCGCACTAGTAGTGACGTCATGGCTGTCGCCGGCCAATACGATTGTCGTGATTTTTACAGTGCTTCAGTCATCAGTAACGATGCGGCATCCCCCAAAGTGTCTCAGGATGCAGTGTCTCGTTCCCTGTTCTCAGTGAACCAGGGTTACAGTTGTAACTGAGACGTTATCTTTGTGAGAATCCCAGGGAAAAGTATTATTTTGGGGTAAAACACAATAGTATACTCAAATTTTTTTTTTTTTTTTCAAAAACGTTGTTTTTGATTAAAAAGGGCGTGCTAGTGCATGGCAGAGTTTCCACTGTCTTGATTGATCGGGGCTTGATTGATCCTCGTCGATTGAGACCTTGGGATCCAAAGCGGCCAGCTTGAGCTAGAGGAGTGGTTACGAACAAAGGCAGAGTTTATCTGTGTTTGGAGATGGCAGTTCCTGTGTTCTGACAATTTGTGCTACCCGCTCAGATTTTGCTACCTCCCATTAAAACAGTATATACCTCCCATTCAACAGCTAATTGTTTGAGGCTTTATTAACATCCATACCTACCCCTACCCTTAAAACAATGAAAATATAGTGTTGGTAGCACAATCTGATAGGTAGCATTATTTGACAGAACACCCGGAGCCACCGAAGATTTCATACACCAGCTAACATCAGCATTAAAGAATTTACAGATCGTTTTAGCTCAACTCACTTTCAGACAGCATCAAGTGTAAGCATCAAACTTCTGCATCAAACTTCTGTTTGTGATCCGATGTGGATTCTGATTACCGTATAAGGCATAAATAGTGATGCAAAACATTATTTGTGCTAACCATTACCATAGTAAGCATGGTAAATACGACTGCGTGAAGAAATCAGACAAATCATATAGGCTATCACAATCGTATATTTATTTTATCTGTCAGTGCATCTTGTCTCTTTATACTGGACTGTCTGATTTCCATATTTAGCACTGCATAGCCTATAGTACTATCAAAGTAAAGCAACTTTTGGAAAATATAACTATTGGAACTGTCACTGGAGAGAGAGCTAAAGCTGCTCAGGTCGTATTTTTGCTGGAAAATGTGTAGAAATGATTGTTCTTTCTAAATGTGATGTAAACACACTGTCCTGTGACTACAGACGCAGACGCAACTGAATAAGTACGTGTGTCATCTTTCTTTAGTGAAATAACGGTAAATAACACTTTATTTCTGTGTGACTGATCTTCATACAAATTAATTCATCATGATCAATGTATCACATATTATTGTAAAACCATTGATACTTGGGTTTTAAATCTTTAAGTAAACAACAAAAATGCCAATGTTTATCATGTTGGTTTTGTGATCTCGCTAGTTTCCACTGATTTCTTTCGGATTACTTTTCTGATAAAACTTCCATTTGTTGGTGAAATGATGGTTTGTGTGACGTTGTTTCAGAGAGGTGTGTCATGGGCGGGTTTTACTGAAGCGTTGCAGAGCTTCTAGCCCGACGGTGAGAACACAGTGTGGTTTTAGGCTCATGATATATGTGCTACTGGTCCCAGGCTATTAGCCCCGCCCGTTGAAAGCCCTGGCTCGCACTTACCTGTGCTAGTATCACACAGGTCTTGTTGTTTGTACAGATTTTATTGATGAATTGCCAGTGTTCAACAAGATTGTTTGTATATGTCTGAGAATGCAGTTATCTTTTGGTAGTGGAAATGATGACTGCCTTTGTAGAACATTTTCATGCTTTTCATGTTATTGAAAATGTACATAATATTTCAGTTGTTGTATCTCATGACTTGACAATGTTCAAAAGTCTTCTAATACAGACTCATTGTTTTATATTGTGCCAGACGGCTGCATCATATAAACTGCAAGCAGCAGTTATGAGCTTTGTTTTATGAAGTTTGTTGGGTATTTTGAGTGCCCTGTCATGTTATGTGAAGCCCTGAATGATACTTGAAGCTCTTCAGCGTTGAAATGTTTTATGCTTACAGACTGTTTTATATTGTGCCGGACAGCTGCATCATAGACTGCAAGCAGCAGTCAAATAAGCTTTGTTTTAAGAAGTTTAATGTTGTAAAAGATTGTTGTATAGGGTGTTTTGAGTGCCCTGTCCCTTGTCAAATGTTATATGAAGCCCCACGGATGATACTCTTCGATGTTTGAATGTTTTATGCTTACAGTTTTATATTGTACCAGACAACTGCATCATATAGACTGCAAGCAGCAGGTATGAGCTTTGTTTTATGAAGTTTAATATTGAAAAAGGTCATTGTACAGGATTATGAAGCCCTGTTAATAATAAAATGTATTCATTGCAGCACTTTATATGGTCTGATTATTGGGATCGTAACACTAATAACTGCTGTAAGTATAGTGTGAATCCCAGTGGTCTATGTAAATACTCAACATTAATTTAGTTTAACGTTGGTGAAGTGACAAGAACTTTGAACACTGAATTTGGTGTTCTGATCATCCATTGTGGTGTTGAAATGTTACGCTTTAAGAGTTTGTTAGTTAACACTGTCAGAGTGTTCCTAATGTGATAAAAGTGTTAATTTAACACCATACCAGTGGTTATATACTCTGCGTGAGTGTTCATTTTAATTCTGAGGGGGTTAAATTCATTCTATAAATTTGTCAGTGTGTTATGAAGTGATCTCACTAGTGTTCTCTAGGCAGTGGAGTAGTCTGTGTATTTTAAGGTTTTGTGTGTCATATGAGGCCAAACTTTGATTTTGACAAAAGAGAATGTGTTTTTGACTAAAATATTTTAATTTGATGTGGAAGTTTGAGGTTTGTACAAGCTGGTGTGTAGTTTTGAGATTGTGTTTATTGTTGTGGGAAAAATGTGAATGGTTTAATGAATTGTGCTAGCAATCAATAAAAACTGTAACAGCAGATTACCTTCCTGACACTTCACTGTGTTAAAGTTATAACGTAATGAATATGTCAAAATTAACACAAGTGTGGTCCCAAAACTCACACACTGATATGTAATAATTTAACCAGTTTAAATTAGTTTTTTAACACATGCCTTTTTACACTGGATGTGACAAAACAACAATAAGTTTTTTTTTTTTTGTAAGTGGTGCTTACAAGGTGCTTATCAGTCAGACACACAGACATGCAGAATCAACAACAGTGACATGCCTAATGCCGACTCCCATCATGCATTGCAGCATGAAGTGTGTCACCGTTGTTGAGATTCATATCCTAATTCTGCATGTCTGTGTGTATCTAAAAAAATCCCCACAATGTATTTAAAAATTAAAATGCAGAAAGTCTGATCTGTGCCAACAAAATATTGTTGGTGAAAATCTATTAATATCAAATAACTACTTTTGGTCAGTTATGAGATGTCAATCATTTGATCATCTTTATTTATGGCTTTCTTTGCAGCAAATTGTGTGTTTTGGTAAACACTGTTACAAATACATAAAACGTCACGAGTCAAACTGCCCAACTAAAGGAAATACTGATTTTATTTTTTTATTTATCCTTTATTTTTCCAGGAAGGTCCCATTGAGATTAAAAGAAATCTCTTCTTCCAGGGAGTCCTGGCCAAGATGGCCATAATAAAATTTCACAATAAACATATAACACACATGATATTCAGTATTCTAAACAGGGTAAGACTTAGCCTGGTTAAAACCAGACCATTCTCAGTAGTAACTGAGTTATGGTCTGGCAAAGCTTCATAGACAAATCATTTCCAAAGGGCGTCACCAACGGGCGTCGCTCAAATGCCTCTCGGCGCAATTGGATAGACCTAAAACCAATCAGAGCGATGAGGGAGATGACGTATGCAGAGCGACAGAGAAACACCTTGAGACTCTGGCCGTTTCTCAATATGCTTACTTGTCTGTACTTGTGTTCTCAAATAGGAAATGTCCCCGGTTTCCATTTCAGAAATCTGGTCACCTTACCTAAACCACATATTAATGTTTAATTATTTTTAAAATGTAAACGAAAAGAGGCAGAGTGTTTTATACTTCGTTTTATTATAAATATATAAGATAATGAATGTAGGCCTAACTACGCGTTGCCTGAACCACATATGTGTGGCTAATGTTTAAGTTTTTTTTTTTTTTTTTTATGAAATGAGGCAGTGGTGTTTTATGACATATTTTGTACGCGAACTTCTAACTTGCGTCCGTGACTTACCAAGTTTGACTCCGGAGATGAACTCCCGATGACGGTAATAGTTAATATTAAACATATTATAGCCACACAAATGTAGTGAATGCAATGCATATTATCTTCAATGCATGTAGCCTATATAACAAAACGAAATATTTAAAAAACCTGGCCTCTTTTCGTTTACATTAAAAAATAAAAACATGTAATATCATGTGTGCATAATATAGGCTATGATTATCACTGTAATACAATGAGATATGACATAAAACAAAACCCAGTCTCTTTTTGTTAAATGTTAGTTTAATGCGTGATCAATATCCATTTTAAAAGTATAAGTAAAAGGTATAAGAAGCTATACAATACATAAAGCAATTCAGTCAACGAAAGTCAGCGCTAGGAGACTACAACGGTAAAGTTTAATAGCTTACAAATATAAAGTTATGAAACTTCACTTTGCCCTCAGACAAAACAATCTGTCAGGGAACAAATTATAGATTAATGAGAGCAAAGATCAGCCGTTAGATCTACACAAGACGAATCATATCTTCACATCAGAGCCAGCGGCAGACGGCAGAAGGACTGGCCGAGGAAAGGCTCGGTGGGGTTGAGCAATTGAGCGCCGCTGGTCCACTGGAGCTCACAACTCCAAAAGCGGCAGATCAAATTTTCAAAAAGGCGCTCTCTTTATAAATAAACCACAGATTTTGGCTTTAAAAACAACTACATTCTCGCCTGAAAAGGACTTAAAACTATATTTTGTGAAACATTAACACTACCAGAGGGCTCTCGCTAAGACAAGCAAGCTGGTATATCAGACTTTTGCCGAATCCAGTCGATAAGACAGCGATAACATCTTTTTTAGATATGAAGGCTTCTTGTGTTGTTCTTTGCTCTGGTTTTAACGGAATGGAAAAGTTTAAATCGCTTAAAACAGCCGCGATAGCTGATAGTGATGTTCCACTGCTGCATCCATCTTTGTAGTCAGTGTACAGAATCTGCTTCACTGTCGCTGCGCTGTCGTCATCGTGTAAAGCCCGCCTCAACGTTTCTGATTGGTGCCTCGATTTCTGGGGCTTAGAAATGGGTTTGAATCATAGACTGTAAAAAAATATGGACGTAGTGTCCGTGACGTCACCCGTAGGTTTCTGAAGAGCGTTTCTGAAGCCTATTGTAGGCCGTTGCCATCTTGGGAGCGCGTCACTTCCGGGAAACAGAAAATGGGCAAAGAGGCGGGACGTGGGCAGGACGCGGGTGGAGCTGAGGCGGAGGCGGAGCTGAGGTGCGCTAGCTCATGTGTGAAGGTCGGGTGGAATATATTGGCGGTTGATTTTGAATTCCTATTACTTTCCAGTTTACTACTGAGGTAAGTTAACCTGAAACTACACAACAAAACTTGAAATTACTATTTATTTGTTATTTATATTATAACACACAAGGTTTAAAACACTGCAGAACTTTTAATTCATGTGAAGACGTTTATTTGCAACACAGATGTCTTAAATCATAAATCAGAATTAACGTTACTTTATAATTTGCATCTCAAGCAAATAATATGAAGCAAATAAAGTAACCCTAGTTTATGCGAGTGGATGTCACCTGATTATGATTATAACGTTAACTTGTCATGAAAGTCATAACGTGAATTAGCTAGGGTTAGATTTGTATTAACTAAATCTACAAATGTTATTAACTTTGTGTTAGCTTATTAAATCGCTTAAGTTAATGTTTTTTTTACAAGATGTTTATTTTCTTTTGGTGACCACAGGAGTTAAAAATGACCACTTGTGACCATCATGGCACATCAACCACGTCTGCACACAGCTTAAACTGTAAGTAGCCTACTCTTGACATTTGACAGCTGATTACAATGTCTTAAAATGACAACAAACAATTAGACTGTCATCTATATTTCGAGGTGTTGCTCACTTGATCTGTCTTCCCACGTGTGACATAAATGTCAACTTAAAAAAACTGAGCTACATTTCATCATTATATTTTTTACCTAAAATTTTCATTACCTAAAGCATTTATTAAACTAATTTATTTTCCTTCCATAGCCACAGTGTGGATCATAGGTGACAGCTATGTCAGACGTGGTGCCCAGAGAGCTGCAGAGACCATGGGAAGAAACCTCAGTCTGCCAGGAGTCCGTGTCTGCTGGTTTGGCTGGGGTGGACTGCGGTGGAGAGGACTTCTCCCCTTCTTCTCCCAGTCCCTGCGAGGAAGAGCAGCGCCGGATGTCCTCCTCATCCACTGTGGTGGAAACGACATGGGGGAGGTCAGCAGTGTCCGGATGGTGAATGCCATGAAGGAGGACCTGCACCAGCTTAAACTCCAGCATCCTGGCATGAAGATCATGTTGTCGGCTGTGACCCAGAGGTGCCGGTGGAAGGCTGGTGCAAATCCGGCGAAACTGGATAAGGCTAGGAAGTTTGTTAACAGTGTCATGGCTACATTTGTTCGTAGCTTAAATGGTGCCATGATTGAGCACACTCACATTAGACATGACAGTCCTGGGCTATTTTTAAAAGATGGAGTTCATTTCACACCTAGAGGAAATGATATGTTTTTAAGTACTGTAGCTACCTGCCTTAAAGACCACATCCAATTGCAGTGAACTGCTTACACTTGGCAGTGTCACTGCTTTTGAATTTGGCCTTTAGGGCCCATTTAGTTAAACATAAATAAATATAGCCCTGACCATCATGGCTAATGTTGAGTTTTTTATGTTCATGTTTACGTAACACCTGTAGTCATAACACTGTTACCATCTCTGCTCTTCCTCATCCCTACATACAACACCCCCCCCCCCCCCTCCATGGACTCTGCAGTGATATCAACCTAAAGACTGGCAGTGTACTTATTGCACATTTAAATAAATTCAATCATATACAGTTGTTTGAGCACTTTTTTATGGCATGCATTGATTATTTTTGAGTGTGATAAATTAATCTGATTTTTTTAAGTGTCAAGAAGTTCTTAAAAGCGAAGAACACCGCTTTAAATGGATAGCCTAGTTAACCCAAAAATGAATACTGACTACCATAGCATTTTTTCCAACAAACTAATTCATACAGGTTTGCCTCAAATTTAACTTCAGATATGGGGTACACTAATCAGTAGTGAAAACATAAGATAAGGTGGAGTACAAGCTAAGCTAAGCAATAGGGTACAGACAATGGCAGAGTAGATAAAAAGAAAAAAAGACATGATGGAAGCGGGGATCAGAAGGCTCCACATCGGAGATTGGATACAGCAATCAGCTCCTCTGGCACATCAACAAACAACATGGGTATGGTTACTGACAAAGCACACAAACAAGCAAGGGACGTCACATCCTACATGACAGAAAACTGACATGGTTAAAAAATACTGGTAGAACAGTATGGCCTGTCTTGGTTAAAAGCCCACTCACCACGACAAGGTGCAGGCCAAGAGTGGGAACATATAACATGGGACAAACATACAAGACACTACAAAACCACAGGGACAAGACGAGAAATAGAGAACACAACCGATACAACACTGGTAATACAATGGTGAAAGCTGAGGGCGGGCGATAGGAACCTCATATAAACATTTCGCCCAGCCCTTTTTTATAACAATGTAAAATACTGCATTAATGTATTACCGTAACACTTCAATAACCTTTTAACCAAGTTGCAACTCAACATGTAGAAAACTTTTTTTGTTGAGTTTTTTTTTTTAATGTCATTAACTGACACAGAAGTCCAGAAACTATCCACAGAAACATTGACCAAGGAGGTTGCATATGTATTTCACATAAGAGATGGCAAAAAGATCAATATCACCTTGGGCTCCATTCATGCAGACTCTAAGAAATATTGAACAGTCCTTAATGTGACAGGAAAGCCCATATAAACTCTGAGTTTAATCAGCGATATCTGTGTGGGTTAAGAAAGGCACCAAGTATAAAGGCTCTATGTACAACTTACAATTGTGACGTTATTGCATGTTACCGTAGCATCGCAGCATTCTATGATTTGTAAGAGTTGGGCCCCTTTCAGGCAGACTCCAACTGAAAATCATCCTGGGAATCGGTGGGGTTCTTTGTAGTTGAGGAATGGTAAAAGCTTAGAGGAATGGTAAAAGCTTAGAGGAATGGTAAAAGATGAGCAGACCACAATAAAATAATCACTTCTCATTAAACGTGGATGTATAAATATATAAATAAATATATACACACTGTTCACACACTATATACAATCATAACAACATTAACATACAATAACAACAACAACAATTATGTACAACATGTATACCCCGTTTATGCAGGCTCTAAATTAATGTTATAATTTGAGACATGTACATACTTCCTTTACATCCAACATTGGAAGTTACTTAGGCCCCTTTCAAGCAGGCTCCAAGTAACATTTACAATGTTGTTCAAAGAGAGTAAGGCACAGTACCATTTTCCATGTTCAACTCTGACATATATATAGACACATAGAAAAAACGTGCTACACACACACACACACACACACACACACAAATGACCAACCACCTTTCCCTTAATCTCCATAAAAATGGATTAATTTGGTAAGTTTTTTGCGGACGACCTTGCCTTCTTTAATTTTATCTGTCTGCCGCCTTGCTATATGATTTAATCTAACTTTGCAGTACCATGCAGAAGCCATCTTCACCAGAACATGTACATGGTTTGCTTCAACACACATGTCAAACATGTGATTGTGCAGCTGTGGGAAGAGATTCTTCTCAGAACAAACAGAAAGAACCTGGGTGACAATGGCTGCTGTTGTTCCTCTTCCCTGTGGAGCCCTTCCAGCATTGATTTTTAGAAGCCGCTGAAAGCATCTTTCTGTAGCTTGGCAAACAGCAGTGATGTCTGGAGATGGTTTCTGTAGGCCACCTCTGTCCTTCAAAGTAAGGAAACGATGCACCAAGTCTTCTGAGGTCAGTGCTTGTGAGCAAGGCATGCAAGTAACCTTCTCTTTCATCTTTTTCACAATGAAGCCTGTGATGTAAGAGATTGCTGCTTCCTTGTACTCAGACAGATTGTCAATATCTGGAAGGTCAGAGATGGAGTCATCCTCAGGCATAAGCACTTCCACAGGCTCCACATCCACCCGGCGAGCGATGTTGACAGTCGCAGTTGTTGAGTCAAGGATGGTTGTGTTGTCACGAAGGAGACAGTTGCCTGTGCCCCTTTTCACCTGGTGCCTTACAAGGAGGCGCTTGTATGCCCCTCGGAACTGCCTTACATTGGGGTTGTTGTTG
>JARQWZ010004370.1:0-114324 GCA_033150135.1 Gobio occitaniae | reverse complement strand
GTCAAATTGACCCGTGAACATCATGAACGTAGCAGTAAATGTGTGTGTATATGTCAAAACACATCAGTGTGTTGAAAGTTTGCATGCTTGTACATGACCCTAAATGAGAAAAAGTCACAAAATTTTAAGAAAAAAAACATAGGTTAACTGACATTTCTGACAACTTAAAAACAGGTCAAATTGACCCGCAACATAACACAAGGGTTAAAGACTTTACAATACATACTCATTGACTTCCCTTCTGATTCCCGTTACTAACCAAAAGTTCCACAAAAGGTTTAAAAAAAAAAAAATGTATATATTATTTTTATATACACGTTATGGCTGTACAGAAGTCTATATTTGACCTACGGGAAATAATTTTGGCCCAAGAGTCCTTAAACACTAACTTACTATACGTACTCATTGATTTCCCTTCTGATACCCATCACTAACCAAAAGTTCCACAAAAGGTTTTTTATTAAAAAAATGTTTCACTTGTTATGGCTATACAGAAGTCCATATTTGGCCTACTGAACATATTTTTGGCGCAAGAGTCCTTAAACACTAACTTACTATTTACTCATTGACTTCCCTTCTGATTCCCGTTACTAGCCAAAAGTTCCATAAAAGTTTTTTTTTTACTAGATAGACTCCTCCTGAAAATATTTTTGGCCAAAGAATACTTAAACACTAAGAGCCGAAGCGTCCTTAGAAATAAAGTTACTACACATACTCATTGACTTCCCTTCTGATTCCCATTAGCCAAAAGTTCTACAAAAAGTGTTTTTAAGTATTTTTTTTATTTTTTATTTTATTTTACATGCTTTGGCTGTACAGAAGTCCATATTTGACCTACTGAACATAGTTTTGGCCCAAGAGTCCTTTAACACTAACTTAGTTACAATACATACTCATTGACTTTCCTTCTGATTCCCATCACTAACCAAAAGTTAAACAAAAGGTTTTTTATTTAAAAATTTTCTTTTACTTGTTATGGCTGTACAGAAGTCCATATTTGGCCTACTGAACATATTTTTGGCCCAAGACTCCTTAAACAAGAACTGAAAATACATACTCTTTGACTTCCCTTCTGATTCCCGTTACTAGCCAAAAGTTCAACAAAAGTTTTTTTTTTACTATATAGACTCCTTCTGAAAATATTTTTGGCCCAAAAGTCCTTCAACACTAAGAGCCGAAGAGGCCTTAAATATTAAGTTACTATACATACTCATTGACTTCCCTTCTGATTCCCGTTACTAACCAAAAGTTCCACAAATGTTTTTATTTTATTTTTTCATTTTATTTTTAAATACACGTGATGACTGTACAGAAGTCGTCTCGGTTACGTATGTAACCCTCGTTCCCTGAGGAGGGAACGGAGACGTACGTTAGTGACTAACGAATGGGGGTTTCCCCTAGAAGCCAATCACCTTCGAGGTATTTAACAGCGCCCAATGGCAGTGCCAATGCCATGGGCATGTGGAATTTGCATGCGTAACTCCGCCCCACCTCGTGGGTATATAAGGAAGTACGCTGGCAACATCGCTTTATGTATCTGCTGCGGAGCCAACAGCTGACGTGGCAGAGGAACGTACGTCTCCGTTCCCTCCTAAGGGAACGAGGGTTACATTCGTAACCGAGACGTTCCCTTTCGTTCAGTCACTACGACGTACGTTAGTGACTAACGAATGGGGGTTCCAATATAACAGTGCCACTCAGCTGTCATCCAGTGCCCTGCGTAAGTGTGAGATCCCGCCACTTAAGGCCGTAGGACTCCCACTTAACACAGGATTACCAAGGTACACTGGGAAACATATCCCAGTGAGGGAATGCCAAAATGCCTACCCATGGGGAGGACTTAGTGAATACACATATGACCCGCTGAGGGCTGCATATGGGAACCTCTAGGGTACCAGCCGAAGGTGGATTTTTAACCCTAGGGGTGGCAGGGACTTGCCAAGGGAAAGACACCTGCTCACTGAGGAGGCTGACGGTGGAAATACTCGTGTGGGGGTCGCCGGAGGGGAACCATGCACACGGGGCACCTGGCCGGACATGAGGGTCTGGGCTCGAGAGGGCAGACTGAACTGATGTCGGCGTCGACAGTGCTGAAGGAGCTGAGGGCTCTCGTGGAGCTCACCTGAGGAAAATATCGTACGTATCCCGTCCGTGGAGAGGAATGGCGAGCAAGCGAAGACACCTGAGCCTGGCCCATTACCGGCCCCTCGGGGGGGCGAGTACATAGTCGGACACTGGCTCCACTCGGAGATTGTAGAATCTGGCGAATGTGTTAGGTGTCGCCCAGCCTGCAGCTCTGCAGATGTCTGTTAGCGAGGCGCCATGTGCTAGAGCCCAAGAGGAGGCCACACTCCGAGTGGAGTGTGCCCTCACACCAAGGGGACATGGTCGACCTTGCTGCTGGTAAGCCAAAACAATGGTGTCCACTATCCAGTGAGACAACCTCTGCTTTGAGAGAGCTCTTCCCTTCCGCTCTCCACCATAACAGACAAAGAGCTGGTCTGAGGTCCTGAAACACTGCGTCATGTCTATGTAAGCGCGGAGAGCGCGTACTGGACAGAGCAATGCCAAGGCTGGGTCTGCCTCCTCCAAAGGCAGTGGTTGCAGGTTCACTACCTGATCTCTGAAAGGGGTGGTAGGAACCTTGGGCACATATCCAGGCCGGGGTCTCAGGATCACGTGAGAATTAGCCAGCCCGAATTCTAGGCACGCTTCGTCAACCGAAAATGCCTGAAGTTCCCCGACCCTCTTAACGGAGGCCAATGCAGTCAGCAGGGCCGTCTTCATCGACAGGAACTTAATATCGACTGACCGCAAAGGCTCAAAGGGAGGCCTCTGCAGAGCACTTAGAACTACTAAGAGGTCCCAAGAGGGTACGAGAGGAGAGCAAGGAGGATTCAGTCTCCTCGCCCCCCTCAGGAACCTGATGATCAGGTCGTGCTGACTTACCTTCTTGTCCCCCAAGAGGTCGTGATGGGCTGATATTGCAGCCACATACACTTTCAGGGTGGAGGGAGACAGCCTTCGCTCCAGCCCCTCTTGGAGAAATGAAAGCACGGACCCGATCGGGCATTTCCAGGGGTCTTCTTGGCGGGAAGAACACCAGGTGACGAAGAGGTTCCACTTCAACGCATAGAGGTGTCGTGTAGACTCTGCCCTAGCGGAAGTGATTGTGGCGACCACCGTAGGTGGCAGGCCACTCAAACCTGCTGCGTCCCATCCAGAAGCCACACGTGGAGCTTCCAGAACGCTGGACGCGGGTGCCATAGAGTGCCCCGTCTCTGAGAGAGGAGGTCCGGTCTCAGAGGTATAGGCCTTGGAGGGGCTGTCGCAAGGGGTAGCAGTTCTGAGAACCTGGTCTGGCCGTGCCAATATGGGGCGACCAAAATGACCTGCTCCTTGTCCTCCCTGATCTTGCACAGTACCCGTGCGAGAAGGCTCACTGGGGGGAACGCATATAAGCGTAGGCCCCGCGGCCAGCTGTACGCCAGTGCATCCGTGCCGAGCGTGCCCTCAGTCAGGGAATAGTACAGGCTGCAATGGGAAGAGTGGTGGGAGGCAAACAGATCTACCTGCGCGTCGCCGAACTGTTCCCAAATCAGCTGGACCGTCTGGGGATGGAGTCTCCATTCTCCAGGAAGTGGCTGAATCCGTGAGAGCTTGTCGGCTGCACGGTTCAGTTCTCCCGGGATGTGGACAGCACGAAGGGACCTCAGATGCTTCTGACTCCATAAAACGAGATGGTGGGCGAGTTGAGACATACGGCGGGAGCGTAGACCGCCCTGGTGGTTGATGTACGCTACTGTGGCCGTGTTGTCTGTCCGGACTAGTACGTGTTGACCCCTCAGCAACGCTTGGAAGCGGTGCAGGGCGAACCGTACTGCCAGTAACTCGAGGCAATTGACATGCAGTCCTGTCCAGGAGCCCGCGGCTGCTTGTCCATTGCACATGGCACCCCAGCCCGTGGTGGAGGCATCTGTTGATACAACAACATGCCTGGAAACTCGTTCTAAGGACACACCGGACCGTAGAAAACTGAGGTTCGACCACGGGGTGAGCGTCTGTAAGCAGGCCCAAGTCACTTGTACCCGGAGCGTGCCAGACCGCCATGCCCATTCGGGACTCGATCGCATAGCCAGTGCTGAGGCGGTCTCATATGTAGCAATCCGAGCGGCGTTACCGCGGCTGCAGATGCCATATGCCCCAGGAGCCTCTGAAAGTGTTTCAGTGGAACCGCACTCTTGCTCTCGATTTGACGTAGGCAAGTCAGCAGAGACTGCGCGCGCTCGCTCGTAAGCTGCGCGCACATGGCGACCGAGTCGATCTCCATACAGAGAAAAGAGATCCTTTGCATGGGGCAAAGTTTGCTCTTCTCCCAGTTGACCCGAAGGCCCAGACGGGCTAAGTGATGGAGCACTAAATCTCTGTGTCCGCAAACCTGCTCTCGAGAGTGACTCATTATGAGCCAGTTGTCGAGGTAGTTCAGGATGCGAACCCCGTGCTGCCGGAGAGGCGCAAGGGCTGCCTCGACAATCTTCGTAAAGACGCGAGGGGACAGAGATAGCCCGAATGGGAGGACCGCGTACTGATATGCCCGCCCCTCAAAGGCAAACCGTAGGAACGGTCTGTGTCAAGGTAGGATGGAGACATGGAAGTAGGCGTCCTTCAGGTCGATCGCTGCAAACCAATCGTCCGGACGAACGCATTCAACAGGGACTGACGTGTGTCAGAGCGGGTCCCCAAAAACCAATCATCGAGCCGCAAGCGTTCGGGACAGGGCGGAGGGTTCCACTCTATCCCTAGACTCGCGGCTAACCGAGACAGCATGGCTGTCAGCTCTGGGTCCGACTCGGGCAATGCTGGCGCGCCCGAAGGCGGCAGCACAGCCGAGTCATCATCCTCAGAGGACTCGAGCCCACCTTGTGATGCGGTGACTGACATTGCATCATCCTCCGGAGCGCCAAACGAGATGCGCGAGGGTGCCGGAGCAGGCCCCGCGATCTCCGCCTGAACACTCACGGGTTGTGGAGCGCTAGAGGGGGGTGTGGCCCAAGACATGAGCGTCGGGGCTTTGTTCCACACAGTCACCCTCAGATCACCCTGACCACCAGCCAAAGTACCGCCCACGGGGGGAACGGTAGATCAGGGTGTGGTAGAGGGGACTCTCACTTCATTACGAAGATCCTTGAGTCTTGATCGCAGCACCGCGATGGTCATGTTCCCGCAGTGGGAACATGACTCATCCACAAATGCTGCTTGAGCATGCTGAACGCCCAAGCATACCAAGCAGAGATTGTGCCCGGAAGGACTCAACGACCGGCCACACCCAGAAGTACACGGACTGGACATCCTGAAAAGGACGTGCCATGTGTAAGCTCTTTTATGAGAGGAAGCTTCGCAGAGACGCCGAAGCACCCAGGGACCACACACCAGCTGTCAGACGGACCACTGCGCAGATCAGCAGGCAGGCAGTATGCGATCACTGGAACACGCCGTAGACACAAACGCCTCTGGAAAGCTGTTCGTCTCGAAGGCTGACAAAGACTCATTTAGCAGGCTTGAAGGAGTGAAGAGATACTCTTGGCTCCAAAGCAGAAACATAATGCGATGTTGCCAGCGTACTTCCTTATATACCCACGAGGCAGGGCGGAGTTACGCATGCAAATTCCGCATGCCCATGGCATTGGCACTGCCATTGGGCGCTGTTAAATACCTCGAAGGTGATTGGCTTCTAGGCGAAACCCCCATTCGTTAGTCACTAACGTACGTCGTAGTGACTGAACGAAAGGGAACTATATTTGACCTACTGGACATAATTTTGGCCCAAGAGTCCTTAAACCCTAACTGGTAACACTTTATTTTGATGGTCCCTTTTGAACATTATGTTGACTATAAGTAAATTTGCAACTACATGTCAACTAACTCTCATTAGATTATCAGTAGACTGTCTGCTTACTGTCTGCTAACTCTTTATTGTGATGGTCCTCCAACAGACATTCTACTGACTATAAGTAACTTTGCAAGTACATGTCAACTTATTCTAACCCTAACCCTACCAGTCTACTAATAATCTACTAACACTCTAATGAGAATTAGTAGACATGTAGGTGCAATGTTTTTTATAGTCAACAGAATGTGTTAAAGGGACCATCAAAATAAAGTGAAACCCACCGTACTCATTCACTTTCCTTCTGATTCCCATTACAAGCCAAAAGTTCAATACAATTTTTTTGAAAGCGTTTTTTAATTTTTGTATACATATTATGGCTGTACAAAAGCCCATATTTGACCTACTGAACATATTTTTGGCCCAAGTGTCCTTAAAGACTTTACAATACATACTCATTGACTTCCCTTCTGATTCCCGTTACTAACCTAAAGTTCCACAAAAGGTTTAAAAAAAAAAATGTGTATACATTATTTTTATATACACATTATGGCTGTACAGAAGTCCACATTTGACCTACTAAACATAGTTTTGGCCCAAGAGTCCTTAAACACTAACTTACTATACATACTCATTGACTTCCCTTCTGATTCCCATTAAAAAAGTTCCACAAAAGTTTTTTTTTACTATATAGACTCCTGAAAATACATTTGGCCCAAGACTCCTTAAACACTAAGAGCCAAAGAGTCCTTAAAAATAAAGTTACTACACATACTCATTGACTTCCCTTATGATTCTCATCACTAACCAAAAGTTAAACAAAAGGTACTTTTTTTACTTGTTATGGCTGTACAGAAGTCCATTTGGCCAACTGAACATATTTTTGGCCCAAGACTCCTTAAATATTAAGTTACTATACATACTCATTGACTTCCCTTCTGATTCCCGTTACTAACCAAAAATTCCACAAATGTTTTTTTTGTTTGTTTTTTTTATATATTATTTTTAAATACACGTTATGACTGTACAGAAGTCTATATTTGACCTACGGGACATAATTTTAGCCCAAGAGTCCTTAAACACTAACTTACTATACATACTAGTTGATTTCCCTTCTGATTCCCATTAAAAAAGTTCCACAAAAGTTTTTTTTTTACTATATACTCCCTCTGAAAATACATTTGGCCCAAGAGACCTTAAATACATACTCATAAATTTCCCTTCTGATTCCCGTTACTAACCAAAAGTTCCACAAATGTTTTTTTGTTTTGTTTTTTTATATATTATTTTTAAATACACGTTAAGACTTTACAGAAGTCTATATTTGACCTACGGGACATTATTTTGGCCCAAGAGTCCTTAAACGCTAGCTTACTATACATACTCATTGACTTCCCTTCTGATTCCCGTTACTAACCAAAAGTTCCACAAAAGGTTTAAAAAAAAAATTTTTTATATATTATTTTTATATACACATTATGGCTGTACAGAAGTCTATATTTGAACTACGGGACATAATTTTGGCCAAAGAGTCCTTAAACGCTAGCTTACTAGACACTCATTGACTTCCCTTCTGATTCCCATTAAAAAAGTTCCACAAAAGTTTTTTTTTACTATATAGACTCCTTCTGAAAATACATTTGGCCCAAGACTCCTTAAACACTAAGAGCCGAAGAGTCCTTGAATATTAAGTAACTATATATATTCATTGATTTCCCTTCTGATACCCATCACTAACCAAAAGTTCCACAAAAGGTTTTTTTTTTTTTTTTTTTTACTTGTTATGGCTGTACAGAAGTCCATATTTGGCCTACTGAACATATTTTTGGCGCAAGAGTCCTTAAACACTAACTTACTATATACTCATTGACTTTCCTTCTGATTCCCATTACTAGCCAAAAGTTCCATAAAAGTTTTTTTTTAACTATATAGACTCCTTCTGAAAATATTTTTGGCCAAAGAATCCTTAAACACTAAGAGCCGAAGCGTCCTTAAAAATAAAGTTACTACACATATTCATTGACTTCCCTTCTGATTCCCATTACTAGCCAAAAATTCTACCAAAAGTATTTTTTAATAAAAAAAATGTAATATGTTTTGGCTGTACAAAAGTCCATATTTGACCTACTGAACATAGTTTTGGCCCAAGAGTCCTTAAACACTAGCTTACTATACATACTCGTTGATTTCCCTTCTGATTCCCATTACTAACCAAAAGTTCCACAAAAGGTTTTTAAAAAAAAAAATTATATATTATTTTTATATACACATTATGACTGTACAGAAGTCTATATTTGAACTACGGGACATAATTTTGGCCAAAGAGTCCTTAAACGCTAGCTTACTAGACATACTCGTTGATTTCCCTTCTGATTCCCGTTACAAACCAAAAGTTCCCATTCAGCCGGTCACTCTCGACGCCACGTCGGAGTACCGACGAATAGGAATCTCGCTCGCGAGAGCCAATCTACTTCGATTGTAACTAAACGAGCCAATGCACATTGGCATGCAATGATTGCAGCAGGTGCTCATGCCACGCCGTGCGGGTATAAATGAGACACCGGTGATTGCATCAAATCAACCTTTTGCTTCGGAGCAGGGTGGTAGATGGTAACGCCAGATATCACTCACTACTTCGCAGTCCTGACTGAAGACGGAAGCCGCCTTTCGGAAGCGATCTCTTCAGTCGGTGTTGGTATGACGGCACAGCAGAGGTTGTGTGGTTTTTGGATCATCTATCTGTGTTGTTTGTTAGAGCGCTGAAAAGCCGTTCTTACGGCTGGTAAAAAAGTAATATCTGGTAATATCTGGTAATATCTGATATCTGGTAACGCCAGATATCACTCACTACTTCGCAGTCCTGACTGAAGACGGAAGCCGCCTTTCGGAAGCGATCTCTTCAGTCGGTGTTGGTGTGACGGCACAGCAGCGGTCACATGGTTTTTGGATCATCTCTCTATGTTGTTTGTTAGAGCGTGGAAAAGCCGTTCTTTTGCGCACGTCAGGCTGCACCCACCCCCTGACTGTGTCGCCGCGACCCCGCCCCCTGCGTGCTTCAGCACCAAGGAGAGCGTCCTTCTGAAAGAGCAAACACAGATAGAGCTTGCGTCTTTTTCAAGATGACATTCTATCTGTGTGTTTCTGGATGCGGTGGTTAGCTGTCACCAAGGGATGGTCACCAGCGCTGTATCTCGTGTTTGGGCGTTCAGCACGCTGAGGCAGCGCTGGTGGATGACTCGTGTTCTCACTGCGGGAACATGACCATCTCGGAGTTGCGGTCTAGACTCCATCTCGCAAGGGGTGGAGTCCCCGTGCCTCTGCCTCGATCTAACCCTCCACAGAGGGTTACTTCAGGCAGTAGCACGGGTGATTTGAGGGTTACGGTGAGCGTGCTTCCCCCAGGGAACCAACCCCCGGGGAACCCTCCTCCCTCTCGCACTCCGCAGCCAGTAGAGCTGTCGTTGGAATGTGGTGGGCCGTCCTCGAGATGTGCACCATCCGTATCCTTCGGGGGTCCCCCTGATGATCAGATGTCCATCGCTGCATCGGAGGGAGGGTCAGACTTCTCTGGAGATGACGTGTCGGCGCAGGGGGCTCCTTCGGGAAGATCCGCTGTGCCCGATACAGATCCAGAGATGATGGCCATACTTTCCCGGGCCGCCGAGAAGATCGGGCTCGTGTGGAACCCTCCACCGTGTCCCGAACCTTCAAGGCTGGATGATTGGTTTCTCGGGGTGGCCCGTGCAGGTTCTCAGCACCCCACCCGGGTTTCTTTCTTCCCGGAGGTGCACAAGGAGCTCACTGGGTCATGGACGCCACCTTTTACTGCCCGAAACCGGCCCAGTGGATCCTCCTCCCTCACCACCCTCGATGGCGGACCTGCAAAGGGTTACACGCAGGTTCCTCCCGTGGAACGGGCCGTTGCTATGCAACTGTGCCCTAACTCCACATCCAGGGGGAACCCGTGTCTCCCCTCCCGAGCCTGTAGGTACTCGTCCGATCTGATCGGAAAGGCCTACCAGGCTTGTGGAGAGGCAGGCTCCGCCTTACAAGCTATGGCGTTGTTGCAGGTTCATCAGGCCCAGGCACTGAAGAACCTGCACGAGGGTGGTCACGATCCCGCAGTTCTCCAAGAACTGAGAACCGCAACTGACCTCGCGCTTTGTGCGACGAAGGTTACGGCGCGGGCCGTGGGTCGTGCGATGTCCACTATGGTGGTCCAGGAACGCCATCTCTGGCTGTGTCTAGCAGACATGAGGGAGACCGACAAGATCAGGTTCCTTAACTCCCCCGTCTCCCAGACCGGCCTCTTCGGCGACGCGGTCCAGAACTTCGCCCAGCAGTTCTCGGCCGCACAGAAGCAGACTGAGGCCATCAGTCACATCCTGCCACGGCGGTCAGCTGCTGTCTCCCCCCCGCCGCCGGCAGCACCTCAGTCTGCTTGTCGCCGAGGGCGGCCACCTCCGCTCCCGCGTCGCAGCAGCAGCCTCCACCCAAGCGACGTCGTGGAGCCGTCCAGGCTCCTGCCAAGAGAGGTGGCAAAGGCAGGGGCAAGGGCAAGCGGCCCTGAGACGGGCGACCCGGAGATGGGGAGGACTGCTCTTCTGGAGACGGTGACCGCACCGCTCCATCCCCGGAGGAGGGCCGGGAGGAGAATCTTGTGTTCCGTTTTGTTTCTGTTCGACCCGGAGATGGGGAGGACTGCTCTTCTGGAGACGGTGACCGCACCGCTCCATCCCCCGGAGGAGGGCCGGGAGGAGAATCTTGTGTTCCGTTTTGTTTCTGTTCCCACAAGATTTGGTACCCAAATTTTCAATAAAAGAGCAGTTTCCTCCATCTCTGGGTCCTCGGGGGTTCGGAAAGTTGTGGCCGGTCAAACGCCGGACCACACTCATCCTCCCCCTTCGCCAGCGGGCAGCAGTGGACGACCTCCTCGCGTTCCTCCTGCCCACCTGTGGAATCAGGTAAGTGTTGCACAGCACACTCTCACCTCGCTGCGGGCCGCCTCCACGAGACAGCCGCCCAAGCCCGGTACCTGCATTCCACCTCGCTGCCCCACGGTGGGTACACCGGTGGTCCCTATGGTCCCGCTTACACGGTCTCTGCGAGCCTGGCTAGAGCTCCCCAGTCCGTCTCGCTGGCTCATTCGGACCATCAGGCTCGGCTATGCGATTCAGTTCGCCCGGCGCCCCCCCCAGGTTCAAGGGCGTCCGCTTCACCTCGGTGAATGCTGCAGATGCCCATGTCCTGCGTGCGGAGATCGCTGTCCTACTGGCGAAGGACGCGATAGAGCCGGTCCCTCCAGCCGATATGAAGACCGGCTTCTACACCCCGTACTTCATTGTACCCAAGAAAACCGGTGGGTTACGGCCAATCTTGGACCTGCGAGTCCTGAATCGGAGCCTCCACAAGCTACTGTTCAAGATGCTCACGCAGAAACGGATTTTCGAATGCATCCGTCCCCAAGATTGGTTTGCAGCGATCGACCTGAAGGACGCGTACTTTCATGTCTCGATTCTTTCTCGACACAGGCCGTTTCTGCGCTTTGCGTTCGTGGGTCGAGCATATCAGTACAGAGTCCTGCCCTTCGGGCTGTCCCTGTCCCCCCGTGTCTTCACGAAAGTCACGGAGAGGGCCCTTGTGCCCATGAGAGAACAGGGCGTTCGCATCCTCAACTATCTCGACGACTGGCTCATTCTAGCACAGTCCAAGGATCAGTTGTGCGAACTCAGGGACCTGGTGCTCAGACACCTCAGCCAGTTGGGTCTTCGGGTCAACTGGGAAAAGAGCAAACTCGCCCCCGTGCAGAGGATCTCTTTTCTCGGTATGGATTTGGATTCGGTCGAACAGACCGAACAGCCTCACAAAGGAGCGTGTCGAGTCGATGCGGAGCTGCCTGAACACGTTTCAAGGCAGGATGGCGGTTCCACTGAAACAGTTTCAGAAATTCCTGGGGCATATGGCGGCCGCTGCGGCAGTAACACCGCTCGGCCTGCTTCATATGAGACCGCTTCAGCATTGGCTACATGGCCGAGTCCCGAGATGGGCGTGGCAACGCGGCACTCACCGGGTGAGCATCACACCGGCCTGCCGCCAGTCCTTCAGTCCATGGTCAGACCCCTCGTTCCTTCGGGCCGGAGTGCCCCTGGAACAGGTGTCCAGGCACGCTGTGGTTTTCACGGATGCCTCTGCCATGGGCTGGGGAGCCACTTACAATGGGCATGCAGTGTCAGGGGTTTGGACGGGCCCGCACATGCATTGGCTGCCTGAACACGTTTCAAGGCAGGATGGCGGTTCCACTGAAACGGTTTCAGAAATTCCTGGGGCATATGGCGGCCGCTGCGGCAGTAACACCGCTCGGCCTGCTTCATATGAGACCGCTTCAGCATTGGCTACATGGCCGAGTCCCGAGATGGGCGTGGCAACGCGGCACTCACCGGGTGAGCATCACACCGGCCTGCCGCCAGTCCTTCAGTCCATGGTCAGACCCCTCGTTCCTTCGGGCCGGAGTGCCCCTGGAACAGGTGTCCAGGCACGCTGTGGTTTTCACGGATGCCTCTGTCATGGGCTGGGGAGCCACTTACAATGGGCATGCAGTGTCAGGGGTTTGGACGGGCCCGCACATGCATTGGCATATCAATTGCCTCGAGTTGCTAGCAGTGCATCTTGCTCTGAGCCGCCTCAAAGCGTGGTTACGGGGCAAAGATGTACTGGTCCGCACGGACAACACTGCGACCATTGCGTATATCAACCGACAAGGTGGTCTGCGCTCCCGTCGCATGTCGCAACTCGCCCGCCATCTCCTCCTCTGGAGTCAAAAGTGTCTGAGGTTGCTTCGGGCCATTCATGTCCCTGGTGTGCACAACCGTGTGGCCGACGAGCTTTCACGAGCTGCGCTCCCAGGCGAGTGGCGACTCCACCCCCAGGTGGTTCAGCTGATTTGGAGACAGTTCGGGGTGGCACAGGTCGACCTGTTTGCCTCCCCAGAAACGTCCCATTGCCAGTGGTTCTATTCACTGACCGAGGGTACACTCGGCACGGATGCCCTGGCGCACAGCTGGCCCCAGGGGCTGCGCAAATATGCGTTTCCCCCAGTGAGCCTACTTGCACAGACTCTGTGCAAGGTCAGGGAGGACGAGGAGCAGGTCCTGCTGGTGGCGCCGTACTGGCCCAACCGGACCTGGTTTCCAGAACTTATGCTCCTCGCGACAGCCCCTACTTGGCCGATTCCTCTGAGGAAGGACCTTCTGACTCAGAGACGGGGCACCCTTTGGCACCCGCATCCAGACCTGTGGAAGCTTCATGTCTCGCCCCTGGACGGGACGTGGAGGTTCTAGGTGACTTACCCCAAGAGGTAGTTAACACCATCACTTCGGCACGAGCGTCGTCTACAAGACAGGCTTACGCCTTGAAGTGGAACCTGTTCGTCGAGTGGTGTTCTTCTCGCCGAGAAGACCCCCGAAGATGTTCGATCGCGTCTGTGCTTTCCTTCCTGCAACAGAGGTTGGAGAATAGGCTGTCGCCCTCCACCCTCAAGGTTTATGTTGCTGCAATATCCGCCTATCACAACCATGTAGAGGGTAAGACGGTTGGGAAGCACGACCTGGTCGTCAGGTTCCTTAGGGGGGCGAGACGGTTAAATCCTCCATACCCTCTTGGGATCTTGCTCTGGTGCTCCGAGCACTTCAGAATGCCCCATTTGAGCCTTTGCAGTCAGCAGAGCTAAAGATTCTGTCTATGAAGACTTTGCTGTTGGCTGCATTGGCCTCCATCAAGAGGGTAGGGGACCTGCAGGCATTTTCAGTCGACGAATCGTGCCTAGAGTTCGGGCCGGGTGATACCCACGTGGTGTTGAGACCCCGGCCTGGCTATGTGCCCAAGGTTCCTACCACTCCCTTCAGGGACCAGGTGGTGAACCTGCAAGCGCTGCCCCCGGAGGAGGCAGACCCAGCCCTAGCTTTGCTCGGTCCCGTCCGCACTCTGCGGGTTTACGTGGATAGAACTCAGAGCTTCAGAACCTCAGATCAGCTCTTTGTCTGTCACGGAGGCCAGCAGAAGGGAAAGGCTGTCTCCAAGCAGAGGATGGCCCACTGGATAGTGGATGCCATCACCTTGGCTTACCAAGCACAAGGTGTGCCCTGTCCACTCAGGGTGCGAGCACACTCTACTAGAAGTGTTGCATCCTCCTGGGCGCTGGCACGTGGCGCCTCGCTGTCAGACATCTGTAGAGCTGCGGGCTGGGCGACACCCAACACGTTCGCTAGATTCTATAGCCTACGGGTAGAGCCGGTCTCCTCCTGTGTTCTCACCTCAAACGGGTAGAAGCACTGAGAGGACCCGGCTCTTGTCGGCTTGCTGCGCTACAGCACTTATATTCTCCAGAAGCAAACTCTGTGAGTCCTCCACCGCCCTCGGTGCCGGACGTGGCGGAACGTCTGGCATCAGGCCCCTTGCCGCTGAATCCTTGAGAACCGGTATTGGGCTTGGGCCATATGAGTGACCCTGCGGGGATCCCATATTTTCTTCCACGGTCGCTCCTACGGGAAGCCTGTGTCTTTCCCTTGGGAGAGCCTTCCCTGCAGTGGGACTGAGCCCCCTTCTCCTTACGGGCTACGGCTCAGCATTGTACTCCACATAACTCCTTCGGGGTACGATGTGGGCTCCGCAGCGTTCCCTTCTCTAGGGCACGCTTTCCCAGTGTTATCCAATAATCACTGAGCGGGTCATGCGGAACAGCAGTGATGGACTTCCCGGTGTGAGCCCCGTCTCATCAGGTAAGAGAGCTCAAGCGGCTCACACAGGGCACTGGATGGGGGCAGAAGCCATGGCGCTTTGGTAGGGATTCCTATTCGTCGGTACTCCGACGTGTCGTCGAGAGTGACCGACTGAATGGGAACGTCTCGGTTACGTATGTAACCCTCGTTCCCTGAAGGCGCCACGTCCCGTCGCCATGTCCTCTGTACCCTGCTGGGGTGCCTGTCTACCTACCCGGCTCCTCAGCAAAAGGCTGATTTGATGCAATCACCTGTGTCTCATTTATACCCGCACGGCGTGGCATGAGCAACTGGTGCAATAATTGCATGCCAATGTTCATTGGCTCGTTTAGTTACACTCGAAGTAGATTGGCTCTCGCGATCGCTCGCGATTCCTATTCGTCGGTACTCCAACGTGGCGTCTCCGTTCCCTCCTTCAGGGAACGAGGGTTACATACGTGACCGAGACGTTCAACAAAAGTTTAAAAAAAAAAATTATATATTATTTTTATATACACATTATGGCTGTACAGAAGTCTATATTTGAACTACGGGACATCAGTTTGGCCAAAGAGTCCTTAAACGCTAGCTTACAAGACATACTCATTGACTTCCCTTCTGATTCCCATTACTAGCCAAAAGTTCTACAAAAAGTGTTTTATTTTAATTTGAATTTTTTTTAACATGTTATAACTGTACTAAAGTCCATATTTGACCTAGTGAACATATTTTTGGCGCAAGACTCCTTAAACACTAACTTACTATATACTCATTGAAAGTTTTTTTTTTTTTTACTATATAGACTCCTGAAAATAGTTTTGGCCAAAGAATCCTTAAACACTAAGAGCCGGATCGTCCTTAAGGCGAGACACTACAGGTGAATAGGGAAAATTTTTTTAATTACAAGTTATCACTGTGAAACTTCTCCAGTTTATTACTGGAATAAACATAAGAAAAAAATGTATTACAAGTTTTGTGTAAATTAATGTTTTAATATGCAAATGAGGCCTTATATCCTTAAATATACGCTCATTTGCATACTTTTTAGGGATGGGCGATATCTTATCGTTTGCGATATACCGGTAAAAATTCTCCCCACGATAAGAATTTGTCTTCCCGCGATAATAACGATAAAGCCTAGTTGATAGCGCGACCCATCCGCATAGTGCCGCTGCTGGCCGTTATTACTTTATGATGGCCGCAGTGGTTGCATCTGTCAATTTGTATAGCTGAACGGGGGTTGGAGAGAGATTTTCTTGTGGTGCCCCCCCGCAGCACTCGGTGCCCTAAGCGCAGCGCAATGGGAGCGGCGACACTGAATCCGCATCTCACGTGCAGAGCGAAAACAACTATGGCGGAAGAGTTCATAGCTAAACGAGGGGCTACCTGAGGGCAATCTGAACCATACAGATGTATTTTCACTCGCTGAGCACTTGGACTGAGCGCTTAAGAGATTCGCTCTGTCTCAATCGATCGGTAAAGCATAGTATTTCAGTTCATCTCAATGAATGCATAGTGTATTTGACGCGCAGTAAACACTAGTGTGAGGCGCGCGACTGAGAGCGCTCAGTGTTTCACACACACTCAAAGAGAGAGCGAGAGAGTCTTACACAACACAGAATTGACGTGCTACATTAAACAATATCCTTTGTTCTATTTTCCTGTAAAATAATGGCGTTTATTTGGAATTATTCAGCCTTTCATGAACAGGAAGAAACGAATGCACAAACGGGAATCTCATTGGCTGGTGTGCACCTATGTGTTTTGATTTCAACAAATCAGTTTAAATGAGCGCTGACAACGTGATTAATATTCATGAACCCAGAAGCTCATTCCTTAGTGCAGTTTATTTTTATTAGTAGAAGAATTCGTGGTATTATTATCTTAACTCAAATTACTGAAGTTCTATCATTAAATAATTATTGTAAACTTTTTTGTAATCTGAAGACATTTTTGGGATAATTACTTTTGCTATCTCTGCTATTTTTACCACTGTTTGCACCATGTATGAATAAATACAGAATCGGTTTACATTTTAAACTTGTCATTGATTTCAAAAATATTATTGTTTGTATTGTGTGATGTTTTTTAGCACAGTTGCACTATTTAAACATTACCTGCACTTTTACAGAAGACAATTATATCTGCAACTTTTCCATTTCTGAAAAGGCTGGTGAGGAATTTCACATAAAATATATATATTTTTTTTAATTTTTTTTAATGTATTATAGGAGCCTATTTGATGACATGTACGTTTTACTTTAGATCATTGTTTGTTTTTCTGAGTCACTCAAGAATGCATGTAGCTCTCACTTGTATCCAAAAACATGGGGAATGAAACTACATTTATCGTCATTGATATCGTTATCGCAATAAATACTAGAAAATATCGTGATACATTTTTAAGTCCATATCGCCCATCCCTAATACTTTTCCAAAAACAAAATCTGGAAATTGGAAAGGACCATGTTTAAAATTCTTGGTTCTATTTGTTGACATATTAGAGGAGAGGGCTTTTACAGAGGGGATTCTGGATATATTATTTTGTGCTTTAGCAAATTAAAGAATACTGACAATAGCCTAAAAAAAAAAAATCAATTTTCGCCATGTTTTTTGGAGTTAAAAGACCTATAACTCAGGATAGGAATGATATAATCAACAAATCCCTCTGGAAAAGCCTTCAGAATATAGTTCAGTATAAGACTGGAAAAGTTGGTGCTTGTAGGTGCTACTGAACTGGATATATCTGACTCTGAGTGTGAGAAAAATAACTAACCGTACATACTCTTTGACTTCCCTTCTGATTCCCGTTACTAGCCAAAAGTTCCACAAAAGGTTTTAAATTTTTTTTATATTTATATATATATTATTTTTATATACACGTTATGGCTGTACAGGAGTCTATATTTGACCTACGGGACATAATTTTGGCCCAAGAGTCCTTAAATGTTAGCTTACTAGACACACTCATTGACTTCCCTTCTGATTCCCATTACTAGCCAAAAGTTCTACAAAAAGTGTTTTTAAGTAGTTTTTTTTATTTCTTCCTTTTACATGTTTTGGCTGTACAGAAGTCCATAATTGACTTACTGAACATGGTTTTGGCCCAAGAGTCCTTTAACACTAACAGTTACAATACATACTCATTGACTTCCCTTCTGATTCACATTAATAGCGAAAAGTTTTACAAAAGGTTTTTTCAAGGTTTTTAAAGGTTTTATTTTCTTGCATGCTATGGCTGTACAGAATTCCATATTTTACCTACTGAACATATTTCTGGTCCAAGAGTCCTTAAACACTAACTTACTATATACTCATTGACTTCCCTTCTCATTCCCATTACTAGCCAAAAGTTCCATAAAAGTGTTTTTTTTACTATATAGACTCCTGAAAATACATTTGGCCCAAGAGTCCTTAAACGCTAAGAGCCGAAGAGTTCTTAAATATTAAGTCACTATATATACACTCATTGATTTCCCTTCTGATTCCCATTACTAGCCAAAAGTTCTACAAAAAGTGTTTAAGTATTTTTTTATTTTTTTTACATGTTTTGGCTGTACAGAAGTCCATATTTGACCTACTGAACATAATGTTTAAGGACTCTTGGGCCAAAACTATGTAACGTGTATAAATACTGCAATAGAATATTTAAATAGTGGACCAGTATCAGAAGAACCAAATTCAGCTCAGGGAGGAAAAGGTTGTGCTTAATGAAACACAGACACAAGATTGCGGTACCCAAAGGTGTAATATATTACAGTGACATAAGTTGACAGACAATTACACTATTTACATGTACACAAAGATAGTATTGAGTTCATAATAGTTAATAAACAGATCTACGTGTTCTCAGTTCAGTTCATACGCAACAATTCGAGTGCTTAAATGCAGCAAACATCCACTCACAACCCACACAATGGGCAGAGTCCGACAATCAGGAATGTTCATGAAAATAATCCGTCCGTAAAATAAAATGAATGTGCAAAAATAAATAAAAGTGTATAATGGTGTGTGGGGGTGTGTGAGGGGAGCAGCTGCAACGCCTCCTACCACACCGGCAGATGCTTGCACTCTTAATCTTCGGTTCAGGGCCTAGTAGCTCGCCATCCATACAGGAACCTGGCCTGTATAAACAGGGCCAAGCAACGAGTAACACTGGTTAAGTTTTACAAATAAATAACAACCATATAAGATCATAATGTCATCATATAATCATATCATCATCGTCATCATATTCATCATCATCGTCATGTACATGATTCAATTTTATCCTGCATATAGCAACAAGAGTACTCTATAACTAATCATCATCATCATAAAATCTCAGCATTAAATAGTAACCCATCTCATAATCATCAACATCAATATTGCTATAAATGCCATCAAATATTAGTGCATTATTCATATAAATTCGATACAATCAAGCACATGATCATATATATCTATAAACACATACGAAATCTGATTCAATAATAAATAAATACAGCCAGCGCCGGCTGATAAATTCATATGCCACACACAAGAGCAGTAGTATTTTAGCGCCGTATGATACACACAAATGACACTCACCAGTTCCAGTCTCATTAAATCACTCACATCAATCTCAAAATGAAATGGAGGCATCTAAAAAGGTTAACAGGCATAACAGTTTTAAGATCGGGAGTTTAGTGAATCAATAGAATACAATTACAGGGCTAAACGCCTACCTGCAGCAGCTCAACACATCGACTCCCACACACAAACAAACCAACAGCGCGCCGCCATATTTAAAGGGAAATGACGCTACTTCTGTATCCAATCTCGCGATACTTGGACAAATCTCGCGATAACATGAACAGTGGGGAGTCGTGAGAAGAGAGCATAAGGCAGAAAATAACCAGGGTTACAATTAACTTACTATATACTCATTGATTTCCCTTCTGATACCCATCACTAACCAAAAGTTCCAAAAAAAGTTTTTTTTTTTTTTTTTTTTTTTTACTCGTTATAGCTGTACAGAAGTCCATATTTGACCTACTGAACATATTTTTGGCGTAAGATTCCTCAAACACTAACTTACTAAATACTCATTGACTTCCCTTCTGATTCCCATTACTAGCCAAAGTTACATAAAAGGTTTTTTTTAATCTATATAGACTCCTTCTGAAAATATTTTTGGCCAAAGAATCCTTAAACACTAAGAGCCGAAGCGTCCTTAAAAATAAAGTTACTACACATACTCATTAACTTCCCTTCTGATTCCCATTACTAGCAAAAAGTTCTACAAAAAGTGTTTTTAAGTTTTTTATTTTTATTTTAATTGCTTTTTACATGTTTTGGCTATACAGAAGTCCATTTTTGACCTACTGAACATAGTTTTGGCCCAAGAATCCTTTAACACTAACTTAGTTACAATACATACTCATTGACATCCCTTCTGTTTCCCATTACTAGCTAAAAGTTCTACAAAAAGTGTTTTTAAGTTTTTTTAAGTGTTTAAGTTTTTAAGTTGTTTTTTTAGTTATTTTTTTGTTACATGTTTTGGCTGTACATAAGTCCATATTTGACCTACTGAACATCGTTTTGGCCCAAGAGTCCTTTAACACTAACTTACTTACAATACAAACTCATTGACTTCCCTTCTGATTCCCATCACTAACCAAAATATAAACAAAAGGTTTTTTATTTAATTTTTTTTTTACTTGTTATGGATGTACAGAAGTCCATATTTGGCCTACTGAACATATTTTTGGCCCAAAACTCCTTAAACAAAAACTGATCGTACATACTTTTTGACTACCCTTCTGATTCCCATTACTAGCCAAAAGTTCTACAAAAAGTGTTTTTAAGTATTTTTATTTTATTTTATTTTTTTACTTGTTATGGCTGTATAGAAGTCCATATTTGGCCTACTGAACATATTTTTGGCCCAAGACTCCTTAAACAATAACTGACCATACATACTCTTTGACTTCGCTTCTGATTCCCGTTACTAGCCAAACGTTCCACAAAAGTTTTTTTTTACTATATAGACTCCTTCTGAAAATATTTTTGGGCCAAAAGTCCTTCAACACTAAGAGCCGAAGAGGCCTTAAATATTAAGTTACTATACATACTCATTGACTTCCCTTCTGATTCACATTAATAGCGAAAAGTTTTACAAAAGGTTTTTTCAAGGTTTTTAAATGTTTTATTTTTTTTACATGCTATGGCTGTAGAGAAGTCCATATTTGACCTACTGAACATATTTCTGGTCCAAGAGTTCTTAAACACTAATTTACTATACATACTCATTGACTTCCCTTCTGATTCCCATTACTAACCAAAAGTTCCAAAACAGGTTTTTATTTTATGTTATCGTTTTTACATGTTATGACTGTACAAAAGTCCATATTTGACCTAGTGAACATATTTTTGGCGCAAGAGTCCTTAAACACTAACTTACTATATAATCATTGAAAGTTTTTTTTTTTTTTTTACTATATAGACTCCTGAAAATAGTTTTGGCCAAAGAATCCTTAAACACTAAGAGCCGAATCGTCCTTAAGGCGAGACACTACAGGTGAATAGGGATTTTTTTTTAATAACAAGTTATCACTGTGAAACTTCTCCAGTTTATTACTGGAATAAACATAAGAAAAAAATGTATTACAAGTTTTGTGTAAATTAATGTTTTCATATGCAAATGAGGCCTTATATACTTAAATATACGCTCATTTGCATACTTTTCCAAAAACAAAATCTGGAAATTGGAAAGGACCATGTTTAAAATTCTTGGTTATATTTGTTGACATATTAGAGGAGAGGGCTTTTACAGAGGGGATTCTGGATATATTATTTTGTGCTTTAGTAAATTAAAGAATACTGACAATAGCCTAAAAAAAAAAAAAATTTCGCCATATTTTTTGGAGTTAAAAGACCTGTAACTCAGGATAGGAATGATATATCAACAAATCCCTCTGGAAAAGCCTTCAGAATATAGTGCAGTATAAGACTGGAAAAGTTGGGCTTGTAGGTGCTACTGAAGTGGATATATCTGACTCTGAGTGTGAGAAAAATAACTAACCATACATACTCTTTGACTTCCCTTCTGATTCCCGTTACTAGCCAAAAGTTCCACAAAAGGTTTTAACCTTTTTTTTATATATATATATATATATATTATTTTTATATACACGTTATGGCTGTACAGAAGTCTATATTTGACCTACGGGACATCATTTTGGCCCAAGAGTCCTTAAACGCTAGCTTACTAGACACACTCATTGACTTCCCTTCTGATTCCCATTACTAGCCAAAAGTTCTACAAAAAGTGTTTTTAAGTAGTTTTTTTTATTTCTTTTTTTTATGTTTTGGCTGTACAGAAGTCCATATTTGACTTACTGAACATAGTTTTGGCCCAAGAGTCCTTTAACACTAACATAGTTACAATACATACTCATTGACTTCCCTTCTGATTCCCATTACTAGCCAAAAGTTCTACAAAAAGTGTTTTTAAGTATTTTTATTCTTTTTTTTTTTTACATGTTTTGGCTGTACAGAAGTCCATATTTGACTTACTGAACATAGTTTTGGCCCAAGAGTACTTTAACACTAACATAGTTACAATACATACTCATTGTCTTCCCTTCTGATTCACATTAATAGCGAAAAGTTTTACAAAAGGTTTTTTCAAGGTTTTCAAATGTTTTATTTTTTTTGCATGCTATGGCTGTACAGAATTCCATATTTGACCTACTGAACATATTTCTGGTCTAAGAGTCCTTAAACACTAACTTACTATATACTCATTGACATCCCTTGAGTTCCATAACAGTTTTTTTTTTTTACTATATAGACTCCTGAAAATACATTTGGCCCAAGAGTCCTTAAACACTAAGAGCCAAAGAGTCCTTAAATATTAAGTCACTATATATATTCATTGATTTCCCTTCTGATACCCATCACTAACCAAAAGTTCCACAAAAGGTTTTTTATTTAAAAAAAATTTTTTTTACCTGTTATGGCTGTACAGAAGTCCATATTTGGCCTACTTAACATATTTTTGGAGCAAGAGTCCTTAAACACTAACTTACTTTATACTCATTGACTTCCCTTCTGATTCCCATTACTAGCCAAAAGTTCTACAAAAAGTTCAACCATTCCAGCATTACCAGATACTCTCACTCAGACTCTCACCGCACCTGCTCACTTCCTGGTCTCGAAATAAACTCTGCTTTCACCTGCCTCTGTTATCCGTGTCTAACTCTGTTTGTAACAGGTTTTAAGTAAAGTTAATTTTTTATTTTTACATGTTTTGGCTTTACAGAAGTCCATATTTGGCCTACTGAACATATTTTTGGCGTAAGAGTCCTTAAACACCAAGAGCCGAAGCGTCCTTAAAAATAAAGTTACTACACATACTCATTGACTTCCCTTCTGATTCCGATTACTAGCCAAAAGTTCTACAAAAAGTGTTTTTAAGTATTTTTTTATTTTTTTTACATGTTTTGGCTGTACAGAAGTCCATATTTGACCTACTGAACATAGTTTTGGCCCAAGAGTCCTTAAACATTAACTTACTATATACTCATTGATTTCCCTTCTGATACCCATCACTAACCAAAAGTTCCAAAAAAAGGTTTTTTATTTTAAAAAATTTTTTTACTTCTTATGGCTGTACAGAAGTCCATATTTGACCTACTGAACATATTTTTGGCGTAAGAGTCCTCAAACACTAACTTACTATATACTCATTGACTTCCCTTCTGATTCCCATTACTAGCCAAAGTTACATATAGGTTTTTTTTTATCTATATAGACTCCTTCTGAAAATATTTTTGGCCAAAGAATCCTTAAACACTAAGAGCCGAAGCGTCCTTAAAAATAAAGTTACTACACATACTCATTGACTTCCCTTCTGATTCCCATTACTAGCCAAAAGTTCTACAAAAAGTGTTTTTAAGTATTTTTATTTATTTAATTTTTTTTACATGTTTTGGCTGTACAGAAGTCCATATTTGACCTACTGAACATAGTTTTGGCCCAAGAGTCCTTTAACACTAACTTAGTTACAATACATACTCATTGACTTCCCTTCTGATTCCCATCACTAACCAAAAGTTAAACAAAAGGTCTTTTATTTAAAACATTTTTTTACTTGTTATGGCTGTACAGTAGTCGTCTCAGGTTACGTATGTAACCATGGTTCCCTGAGAGGGAACGAGATGCTGCGTCAAGTGCTGCGGGAACGCCTCTGCGTGATGCGTCATGAAGCACTCGTAAAATCAGTCCAATGGTGTGGCTGGACGTCGTAGGCGGGTGACGTCATAGACCAGGAAGCTATAAAGCAGCCCTGAACCAGACACTGTCAGCTTCTGAAAAAGTCGAACAAGTCGTGCCGGGAGTATGGCTAAGCAACGCAGCATCTCGTTCCCTCTCAGGGAACCATGGTTACATACGTAACCTGAGATGTTCCCTTTCAAGGGAACTCGTGCTGCGTCAAGCGCTGCAGGAACCCAATACCAACGCCGCCATGACTCTCAAATGCCTGTATATGTGAAATTCATAGCGCACATTAAGCTGCAAGCACCCGAGAACCTGGAGTAGAGGCTACATCAAGGTTGTAAAACCTCACAAACCATGGGGACCACCCTGCCGCATCACATACCTCCTGCAGGGAGACTCCCGACAGAAGAGCCAAAGAGGCCGCCATACTCCTAGTAGAGTGGGCTCGGACCTTTAGTGGTGAAGGTTGGCCGGCCGACTCATATGCGAGTGAGATAGCCTCGACTATCCACTTACTTAATGTCTGCTTGGATGCAGGTTTCCCTTTGTTTGGGGACCCGAAACAGATGAACAGTTGCTCAGATTTTCTCCACAGGGCAGCTCTGTGGACATAAGCATCTAGTGCCCTCACTGGGCAGAGCAGATTTAACTTCTCCTGGTCTGGATTCTCAAAGGGAGGCGGAGAGAAGGCCTGCAGCATTATAGGACCTGCCACATTCGTAGGAACTTTCGGGACATATCCTTCTTTTGGAAATAAAAAAGCTTTCACCATTCCTGGCGCAAACTCAAGACAGGAGGGGGCGACCGATAGTGCTTATAAATCCCCCACTCTCTTTAGAGAAGAAATAGCCAAGAGAAACACAGTTTTTAACGTGAGAAACTTCTCTGGCACCTCCTCAATAGGCTCAAATGGGGTCAAATCTAGACCTTCCAGCACCACGGCCAGATCCCAGGTCGGCACCCTTGAGCGTGCCAAAGGCCTTAGCCTCAGAGTACCACGAAGGAAGCGAGTAACCCATGGGTGTTTCCCCACCGATGCACCATCCAGATGGACGTGATAGGCCGATATTGCCGTCACGTATACCTTCAAGGTGGACGGGGATAACCCTGAAGAGAACTTTTCTTGTAGAAAATCCAGTACTGAGTTTACTTGTCAGTTGACTGGATTTAGAGAATGGTTAGAACACCATGCGACGAAGACTATCCATTTAAGGGCATACAGCCTCCTCTTTGAAGGGGCTCTGGAGTGCAACATGGTCTCAACTACCTCAGCAGAGAGACCTGAGTCTACGAGCTGGGCCCCCTCAGGGGCCAAGCCCACAGTTTCCACAACTCCGGCCTCGGGTGCAGGATTGACCCTGGGAGAGAAGGTCCCTCCTGATCGGAATCTCCCACGGGGGACCTTCGAGGAGAGAGATGATATCTGACAGGGTGGAGTCTCCAACTCCCCGGCACCACTCCCTGCCTCGACAGGGAGTCTGCCGTCGTGTTCAGGTACCCCGGGATGTACACTGCCCGGACCGATAGCATCTTGCCCTGGGCCCAAGCTAAGACTCGATGTGCAGGCTTCCATAGCCGGCGCGAGCGTAACCCCCACTGGCAATTTATGTATGAGACCACCGATGTGTTGTCTGTGTGAACCAACACATGATGGCCCCTCAGGTCTGGGAGAAAGTGCCTGAGTGCCAGGAACACTGCCATCAGCTCTAACTGGTTTATGTGCCAGGAGAGCTGCTGGTAGCTCCACAGACCCTGAGCTGAGCGACCACTCATGGTCGCCTCCCAGCCGGTGAGGGATGCATCCGTCGCTAGCGTTAAGCGACGACAAGGAGCCCCCAGCACCGGACCCTGGGACAGGAACCAAGGATCCTTCCACATGACTAAGGCACGTAGGCATCGCCGCGTGACCTTGATCATGCGAAAAGGATTTCCCCTCGGGGAGAATCCCTTGGTCTTGAGCCACCACTGTAAGGGCCTCATGTACAGCAGGCCAAAAGGTATCACGTTGGACGCTGCTGCCATCAGACCCAGAAGTCTTTGAAAATGTTTCACAGTGAGTGACTGGCCTAGCTTTATCTTGGATACGGCTTGTAGGATCGAATTCACTCGAGCGGGCGTCAGCCGAGCCCTCATGGATTTTGTATCCCATATCACACCCAGAAAAGTGACGTTCTGCTGTGGAGATAACGTGCTTTTCTTTGTGTTTAGCCTTAACCCCAGCCTCTTCATGTGAGCGATCACAGCATCTCGATGCTGAGCCTCTAGATGTTCCGACTCTGCTAAGATCAGCCAGTCGTCTATGTAATTCAATACGCGGATGCCCGGGAGTCTCAGCGGAGCCAAAGCTGCATCCACGCATTTTGTGAAGGTGCGGGGTGATAATGCTAGGCCGAATGGAAGTACACGATATTGGAATGCTTCGCCCCCGAAAGCAAACCTGAGGAACTTCCTGTGTTGAGGAAGGATGGAGACATGAAAGTATGCGTCTTTCAGGTCTATTGTGACACACCAGTCCTCGGACCTGATGTGACACATGATCTGTTTTAGCGTGAGCATTTTGAACTTTAGTTTCTTTACTGCCCGATTTAGCTGGCGCAGATCTAGAATAGGAAGCAGTCCTCCATCCTTCTTCAGAACTATGAAGTACCGGCTGTAAAACCCTGACTCTCTGCAGTGGGGAGGGACCCGCTCTATAGCCTCTTTTTGCAGAAGAGTCTGTACCTCTTGCTCCATTACCAGAGCCTGCTCTGGGTTTACCACTGTGGGTAATTGAACATGGGCGGGTGTGATCCGAATTGTATTCTGTACCCCTTTTCTATTGTACGCAGGACCCAATCTGAGATATTTGGCAGAATTTTCCACGCTGCCAGAAAATCTACTAAGGGAACCAGCCTCTCGAGGCTGGCCTCTGGATTTTGAAGTGTGAGCAGCCTGGTGTCGTGAAACAGCGCGCCGGCAGGAAGCAACCGAACTGACCCACTTTGGACCCTCCTTGGAGGGAGCGAGCATCCCCGCGCCGCTACGTTTCCGGGCGGACGTGGAGATTTGCGCTCGCCGAGGACCGCTGCGCCCTGAAGCACCCGAGGTGGCAGGGTTGGCAGAACGGCCCCCTGATGGCACCGAGAGGAGACGGGTGCCTCGACACACCGCTTCCCCTCGGAGGGGACTGCCATCAGAAGCCTGACGCCTT
Organism: Gobio occitaniae; assembly: GCA_033150135.1. Lineage (NCBI taxonomy): Eukaryota > Metazoa > Chordata > Actinopteri > Cypriniformes > Gobionidae > Gobio > Gobio occitaniae. Next base: position 87,248 of record JARQWZ010004370.1, on the reverse strand, counting down.
TGGCATCAGGACATCTTCGCCGAGGCCTTCCTAGAGATGATAACAGTCCTCAGATCTGCTCTACCTCGGGAAGACCTTGGCTGAGAGTGCTGACCCCGCCCCCAGTCTCTCTTAAGGGGAGCGCGGGTCGCAACACTCTCTCGCTGTTGCGCTCTGTGAGAGGAGGACGTACTCGTCTGGGGCTGCTCCCGCCCAGCAGCCCCAAAGATATGAGATTTGCAGGGGAGAAATTTCTGGATTGTAGCCACCTGCTTTTTTTACTCTTGAAACCTCTCGACGACTGTGTTAACGGAGTCGCCGAAGAGGCCAGCAGGGGAGATAGGAGAGTCGAGAAGGAACTTCTCATCTCGATCTTTTATCTCTGAAAGATTTAGCCAGAGATGTCTCTCCGTGGCCACCAGGGCTGCCATAGAACGGCCGATGGATCTAGCCGTCTCCTTGGTGGCCCGAAGAGACAAATCAGCAGCTCTCCTAATCTCCGCTATCGTTTCCCTCCCCACTTCTTCACACTCATCATCGATATCTTTCAGCAGGTCGGCCTGATAAGCTTGAAGCACCGCCATCGTGTGGAGACATGCGGCTGCCTGACCTGCTGCTGAGTACGCCCTACCCACTAACGCCGACGTTGTTCTGACCGGCTTAGTGGGCAGCTGCGGGGCTTTTAATGACGATGATGACTCAGGAGAGAGATAGCTCGCGAGCGTCTCTTCTACCCGAGAAATCACTGCGTAACCATGCTGTTTCAACCCCACTATGTTTGAATAAGCGGCTGTATTGGGGTTGAATGGTCGGAATGATGCTGGTTTCTTCCATGATTTCGAGACCTCGGTGTGGAGATCAGGAAAAAACGGCAAGCCCCGCTTTGGAGGTTGCGATCAAAATGGAAGGAAGCGTTCATCTAATTTACTGGGCTGATGAACTTCCTGCGTCTCGGATGGCCAGTCTATTTGCAACCTGGCAACAGCGCGAGTCACAACCTCCAAAAGCTCCTCTTGAGCGTGTGAATGAGGTGGCGATGCCTCATCTAAATAATCCAGGCTTACAACATCCAATTCCTCAGAACTGGAGTGTTGCTGCACCTGCGCTTCAGCACGAGCAGAAGAAACTGCAGAGCGTGCTTCTAACTCGGCAACTGAAGCGTCGGGTCTGACGGTTAAAGGCAGAGATAGGGGATCACCCGTCTCTAACCCCGCCGTCAGATCCATTTGCGAACCCCAAGATGAAAGCCTTCGCTGTGCTGCTAGCCAAAAGTTTTACAAAAAGTGTTTTTAAGTAGTTTTTTTTATTTCTTTTTTTTACATGTTTTGGTTGTACAGAAGTCCATATTTGACCTACTGAACATAGTTTTGGCCCAAGAGTCCTTTAACACTAACTTAGTTATAATACATACTCATTGACTTCCCTTCTAATTCCCATTACTAGCCAAAAGTTCTACAAAAAGTGTTTTTAAGTATTTTTATTAATTATTATAATTTTTTTTTTTACATGTTTTGGCTGTACAGAAGTCCATATTTGACCTACTGAACATAGTTTTGGCCCAAGAGTCCTTTAACACTAACTTAGTTACAATACATACTCATTGACTTCCCTTCTGATTCCCATCACTAACCAAAAGATAAACAAAAGGTTTTTTATTTTAAATTTTTTTTACTTGTTATGGATGTACAGAAGTCCATATTTGGCCTACTGAACATATTTTTGGCCCAAGACTCCTTAAACAATAACTGACCGTACATACTCATTGACTTCCCTTCTGATTCCCATTACTAGCCAAAAGTTCTACAAAAGGTGTTTTTAAGTATTTTTATTTTATTTTATTTTTTTACTTGTTATGGCTGTACAGAAGTCCATATTTGGCCTACTGTACATATTTTTGGCCCAAGACTCCTTAAACAAAAACGTCTCGGTTACGGATGTAACCCTCGTTCCCTGAGGAGGGAACGGAGACGTAACGTTAGTGACTAACGAATGGGGGTTTCGCTCAGAAGCCTATCAACTTCGAGTTTAGAGAAAACGCCCAATGGCGTGCCAATGCCATGGGCATGCGGAATTTGCATACGTAACTCCGCCTCACTGCGTGAGTATATAAGGAAGTACGAGGCAATATCGCATTATGTTACCTGCTTGAGGAGCCAAGACTGAACTCCTGCGTTCCAGGTAGCACAGCTGATTTGGCAAGGGGACGTTACGTCTCCGTTCCCTCCTCAGGGAACGAGGGTTACATCCGTAACCGAGACGTTCCCTTTCGTTCAGTCACTACGACGTAACGTTAGTGACTAACGAATGGGGGTCCCAATATAATCCCGCCACTCAGCTGTCTTCCAGCGCCCTGCGTAAGTGTGAGTACCCTGTCGTAAGACTAATACGGACGAAGGACTCCCACTTAACACAGGAATACCAAGGTACACTGGGAAGCATATCCCAGAGAGGGAATGCCAAAACGCCTACCCGTGGGGAGGACTTAAGAGACACATATGACCCGCTAAGGGCTGCATATGGAAGATCTCTAGCCGAAGGTGGATTTTTAACCCTAGGGGTGGCGGGGACACGCCAAGGGAAGAAACCCGCTCACTGCGGAGACTTACGGTGAAATACACATGTGGGGGTCGCCGGAGGGAACCATGCACATGGGGCACCTGGCCGGACATGAGGGTCTGGGCTCGAAAGGGCAGACTGAACTGATGTCGGCGTCGACAGTGCTGGAGGAGCTCAGGGCTCTCAGGGAGCTCACCTGAGGAAAAATCGCACGTATCCAGTCCGTGGAGTGGAGTGGCGAGCAAGCGAAGACACCTGAGCCTGGCCCATTACCGGCCCCTCGGGGGGGCGAGTACATAATCGGACACTGGCTCCACTCGGAGATTGTAGAATCTGGCGAATGTGTTGGGTTTCGCCCAGCCTGCAGCTCTGCAGATGTCTGCTAGCGAGGCGCCATGCGCTAGAGCCCAAGAGGAGGCCACACTCCGGGTGGAGTGTGCCTTCACACCAAGGGGACATGGTCGACCTTGCTGCTGGTAAGCCAAAGCAATGGTGTCCACTATCCAGTGAGACAACCTTTGCTTTGAGAGAGCACTTCCCTTCCGCTCTCCACCATAACAGACAAAGAGCTGGTCTGAGGTCCTGAAACACTGCGTCATGTCTACGTAGGCGCGGAGAGCGCGTACTGGACAGAGCAATGCCAAGGCTGGGTCTGCCTCCTCCAAAGGCAGCGCTTGCAGGTTCACCACCTGGTCCTTAAACGCAGTGGTGGGAACCTTGGGCACATATCCAGGCCGGGGTCTCAGGATCACGTGAGAGTTAGCCGGCCCGAATTCCAGGCACGCTTCGTCAACCGAAAATGCCTGCAGGTCCCCGACCCTCTTAACTGAGGCCAATGCGGTCAGCAGAGCCGTCTTCATAGACAGGAACTTAATATCAACCGACCTCAAAGGCTCAAAGGGAGGTCTCTGCAGAGCAGTCAACACTACTGCGAGGTCCCAAGAGGGTACGAGAGGAGAGCGAGGAGGATTCAGTCTCCTGGCTCCCCTCAGGAACCTGATGACCAGGTCGTGCTGACTTACCTTCTTGTTCTCCAAGGGATCGTGGTGGGCAGATATTGCAGCCACATAAACTTTGAGGGTGGAGGGAGACAGCGTTCGCTCCAACCCCTCTTGGAGAAACTCAAGCACGGACCCAATCGGGCATTTCCAGGGGTCTTCTTGGCGGGAAGAGCACCAGGTGACGAAGAGGTCTGTCGCAAGGAGTACGAGTTCGGGGAACCAGGTCCGGCCGAGCCAGTACGGGGCGACCAAAAGGACCTGCTCCTTGTCCTCCCTGATCTTGCACAGAAGCTGTGCGAGTAGGCTCACTGGGGGGAACGCATATTTGCGTAGGACATGGAAGTAGGCGTCCTTCAGGTCGATCGCTGCAAACCAATCGTAAGGACGAACGCATTGAAAAAGGCGTTTCGCAGTCAACATCTTGAACGGAAGCCGGTGAAGGGATCGGTTCAAGATGCGAAGCTCCAGGATTGGTCGTAACCCACCGGTTTTCTTGGGTACAATGAAGTAGGGGCTGTAGAACCCCGACTTCATTTCGGCTGGAGGGACAGGCTCGATCGCACCCTTCGCCAGTAGAGTGGCAATCTCCGCACGCATGACGGGGGCATGGGCCCCGGTCACGGTATAGGGGACTCCCCTGTAACGGGGAGGAGCCTGCGCGAACTGAATCGCGTAGCCAAGCCTGACGGTCCGGGCAAACCAGCGGGACAGCCCCGGAAGCTGAAGCCAGGCTTCCAGAGACTGCACCAACGGGGTCATACGGACGGCAGACGTACCCTGGGTGGGGCAGCGAGGCAGCTTTACCAGCCCAGACAGGGGAGGCTGGAGGGCGTCCCGGGGTCGGGGCACGGTTAACGGCTGCGCCCTGACAGAGGAGACCAGGGAAGGACTCGCGTTCAGGGGGCTGGCGACAGAGAGGGACGAGAGTGGCGAGACCCGAGAGTGGCGAGACCCGAGGGTGGCGCGCACTGCCGTCACCGATCTCTGGGGGCTCAGGGATGGGATTGTCAGTTCTTTCTTTAACCACATTAGGGTGAACAAAAGATTCTCCCCCGGCCCTCCACCGGGGGAAGGAGCGGCCCTGCCGCCGTCTCCTGGAAAGAACTGCCCATCCCTGAGCCGTCCGCATCAGGAGCGTTTCTTGCTGGCGTTTCTTCGCGGGCTGCGGGGCTGGAGCGGACGGGGACGCCTTCCTGCGGCTGCCTCTGCGCGGCCCGGGTGGAGGCTGCTGCTTGGGTGGCGCAGAGGTAGAGGGAGCCGCAGGAGGACGTCCTCGGCGGCGAGCAGGCTGAGGCACCTGCGCGGGCGGTTGGGTGGAGGCAGCAGCTGACTGCCGGGGCAGGATATGTTTGATCGCCTCAGTCTGCTTCTGAGCGGCCGAGAACTGTTGGGCGAAGCTCTCGACCGCTCCGCCGAATAGCCCATCCTGGGATATGGCGGCGTTGAGGAAACGGGTTCGCTCAGCGTCGCGCATATCGGCCAGGGTGAGCCATAGGTGTTGCTCCTGGACCACATTTGTGGACATCACCTGACCCAGGGAGCGTGCGGTCACCTTCGTCGCCCGGAGAGCGAGGTCGGTGGCGGCACGCAACTCATTGCTGAGTCCTGGATCAGCCCCCCCTCGTGCATATCACACAGCAACTTGGCTTGGTAAGCCTGAAGAGTTGCCATGGTATGCAAAGAAGCGGCGGCCTGCCCCGTAGCTCTATAGGACTTCGCCACCAGGGATGACGAAAACCTACAGGCTTTGGAGGGGTGCTTTGGGTCACCACGCCAGGACGAAGCGCTCTGAGGACACAGTTGCATCACAACAGAACGTTCAACTGGGGGGACCCCAGTGTACCCATGAGCCGCGGCTCCATCGAGGGAGGTGAAGGCGGAAGAGCTCGCCAAACGTTCACGGGAAGACAACGGGGACTTCCAGGAACGCGCGACCTCTTCATGCACCTCGGGAAAGAAAGGTATTGGAGGAGCGGCCGGACGGGTGTCCGGACGCGCCGCCCCCAAAAACCAATCATCCAACCGCGAACGCTCAGGCTGAGGCGGAGGGTTCCACTCCAGTTCGAGCGCTGCGGCGGCCCGAGACAGCATGGCTGTCAATTCTGGGTCCGACTCGGGCAATGCTGGCGCACCCGAAGGTGGCAGCATAGCCGAATCATCATCCTCAGATGACTCCAGCCCACCTTGTGATGCGGCGATAGACATCACTTCCTCTTCCGCCGTGCCAAGCGCCACAGTCGGGACAGCAGGAGCCAGCCCCGATGTAGACGCCTGAGCACGGGCCGGGTCAGGTGCTAGAGAGGGGGGTGTGGGCCGAGGAACTAGCGTCGGAGCTTTATTCCACACATTCACCCTCAGCTCACCCTGGCCACCAGCCAAAGTGCCGCCTCCGGGGGAGACCGCAGATTGGGGGGTGGCAGAGGGGACTCTCGTTCCGGCATCAGCACGAAACTCACGGAGTCTAGATCGAAGCACCGAGATGGCCAGGTTCCCGCAGAGGGAACATGAGTCATCCACAAGCGCTGCCTGAGCGTGCTGAAAGCCCAAACACGTCACGCAGCGCTCGTGCCCGTCAAAAGAAAAAAGCGATCTACCGCACCCAGAAGTGCACGGACGAAACATCCTGAAAAGGACGCGTCACGTGCAAGCTCTTTTATGAGAGGAAACTTTGCAGTCGATGCCGAAGCGCCCAGGGAAACACACACCAGCTGTCAGGCGGACCACTGCACAGATCAGCAGGCAGGAAGTATGCGATCACTGGAACGCGCCGTCACACCAACACCGACTGGAAAGCTGCTCGTCTCGAAGAAGCTGACAGAGTCTCAGAAGGCTGTAGGAGTGAAGAGGTAGGTTCTCTTGGCTCCGAAAGCAGAACATAATGCGATATTGCCTCGTACTTCCTTATATACTCACGCAGTGAGGCGGAGTTACGTATGCAAATTCCGCATGCCCATGGCATTGGCACGCCATTGGGCGTTTTCTCTAAACTCGAAGTTGATAGGCTTCTAAGCGAAACCCCCATTCGTTAGTCACTAACGTTACGTCGTAGTGACTGAACGAAAGGGAACTGACCATACATACTCTTTGACTTCCCTTCTGATTCCCGTTACTAGCCAAACGTTCCACAAAAGTTTTTTTTTACTATATAGACTCCTTCTGAAAACATTTTTGGCCCAAAAGTCCTTCAACACTAAGAGCCGAAGAGGCCTTAAATATTAAGTTACTATACATACTCATTGACTTCCCTTCTGATTCACATTAATAGCGAAAAGTTTTACAAAAGGTTTTTTCAAGGTTTTTAAATGTTTTTTTTTTTTTTTACATGCTATGGCTGTACAGAATTCCATATTTGACCTATTGAACATATTTCTGGTCCAAGAGTCCTTAAACACTAACTTACTATATACTCATTGACTTCCCTTCTCATTCCCATTACTAGCCAAAAGTTCCATAAAAGTTTTTTTTTTTACTATATAGACTCCTGAAATTACATTTCGCCCAAGAGTCCTTAACAACACTGAGAGCCAAAGAGTCCTTAAATATTAAGTCACTATATATACTCATTGATTTCCCTTCTGATACCCATCACTAACCAAAAGTTCCACAAAAGGTTTTTATAAAAAATAAAAAATAAATACTTTTAATGGCTGTACAGAAGTCCATATTTGGCCTACTGAAAATGTTTTTGGAGCAAGGGTCCTTAAACACTAACATACTTTATACTCATTGACTTCCCATCACTAACCAAAAGATAAACAAAAAGTTTTTTTTTACTTGTTATGGATGTACAGAAGTCCATATTTGGCCTACTGAACATATTTTTGGCCCAAGAGTCCTTTAACACTAACTTAGTTACAATAAATACTCATTGACATCCCTTCTGATTCCAATTACTAGTGAAAAGTTCTACAAAAAGTGTTTTTAAGATGTTTTTTTTTTTTTTGTTACATGTTTTGGCTGTACAGAAGTCCATATTTTGGACCTACTGAACATCGTTTTGGCCCAAGAGTCCTTTTAACACTAACTTAGTTACAATACATACTCATTGACTTCCCTTCTGAATCCCATCACTTACCAAAAGATAAACAAAAAGTTTTTAACATATATATTTTTTTTTACTTGTTATGGATGTACAGATGTCCATATTTGGCCTACTGAACATATTTTTGGCCTAAGACTCCTTAAACAATAACTGACCGTACATACTCATTGACTTCCCTTCTGATTCCCATTACTAGCCAAAAGTTCTACAAAAGGTGTTTTTAAGTATTTTTATTTTATTTTATTTTTTTTACTTGTTATGGCTGTACAGAAGTCCATATTTGACCTACTGGATATATTTCTGGTCCAAGAGTCCTTAAACACTAATTTACTATACGTACTCATTGACTTCCATTCTGATTCCCATTACTAACCAAAAGCTCCAAAACAGGTTTTATTTTATTTTATATTTATTACATGTTATGGCTGTGCAGAAGTCCATATTTGACATACTGAACATAGTTTTGGCCCAAGAGTCCTTAAACACTAACTTACTATATACTCATTGACTTCCCTTCTGATTCCCATTACTAGCCAAAAGTTACATACAAATTTTTTTTAAATCTATATAGACTCCTTCTGAAAATATTTTTGGCCAAAGAATCCTTAAACACTAAGAGCCGAAGCGTCTTCAAAAATAAAGTTACTACACATACTCATTGACTTCCCTTCTGATTCCCATTACTAGCCAAAAGTTCTACAAAAAGTGTTTTTAAGTATTTTTATTTTTTTATTATTTTTTTTGTACATGTTTTGGCTGTACAGAAGTCCATATTTGACCTACTGAACAAAGTTTTGGCCCAAAAGTCCTTTAACACTAACTTAGTTACAATACATACTCATTGACATCCCTTCTGATTCCCATTACTAGTGAAAAGTTTTACAAAAAGTGTTTTTAAGTTGTTGTTTTTTTGTTTTGCTTTTGTTACATGTTTTGGCTGTACAGAAGTCCATATTTCGTTTTTGGCCCAAGAGTCCTTTAACACTAACTTGGTTACAATATATACTCATTGACTTCCCTTCTGATTCCCATCACTAACCAAAAGATAAACAAAAGGTTTTTTATTTTAAATTTTTTTTACTTGTTACGGCTGTACTTAGCCTACTGGCCATATTTGGCCTACTGAACATATTTTTGGCCCAAGACTCCTTAAACAATAACTGACCGTACATACTCATTGACTTCCCTTCTGATTCCCATTACTAGCCAAAAGTTCTACAAAAGGTGTTTTTAAGTATTTTTATTTTATTTTATTTTTTTACTTGTTATGGCTGTACAGAAGTCCATATTTGGCCTACTGTACATATTTTTGGCCCAAGACTCCTTAAACAAAAACTGACCATACTTACTCTTTGACTTCCCTTCTGATTCCCGTTACTAGCCAAACGTTCCACAAAAGTTTTTTTTTACTATATAGACTCCTTCTGAAAACATTTTTGGCCCAAAAGTCCTTCAACACTAAGAGCCGAAGAGGCCTTAAATATTAAGTTACTATACATACTCATTGACTTCCCTTCTGATTCACATTAATAGCGAAAAGTTTTACAAAAGGTTTTTTCAAGGTTTTTAAATGTTTTTTTTTTTTTTTTACATGCTATGGCTGTACAGAATTCCATATTTGACCTATTGAACATATTTCTGGTCCAAGAGTCCTTAAACACTAACTTACTATATACTCATTGACTTCCCTTCTCATTCCCATTACTAGCCAAAAGTTCCATAAAAGTTTTTTTTTTTTACTATATAGACTCCTGAAAATACATTTCGCCCAAGAGTCCTTAACAACACTGAGAGCCAAAGAGTCCTTAAATATTAAGTCACTATATATACTCATTGATTTCCCTTCTGATACCCATCACTAACCAAAAGTTCCACAAAAGGTTTTTATAAAAAAAAAAACATTTACTTTTTATGGCTGTACAGAAGTCCATATTTGGCCTACTGAACATATTTTTGGAGCAAGGGTCCTTAAACACTAACATACTTTATACTCATTGACTTCCCTTCTGATTCCCATTACTAGCCAAAAGATCTACAAAAAGTGTTTTTACGTATTTTTTCCCACTTTTTTTCCACTTTTTTTTTTTTTTTTTTTTTTTTTCAAGTTTTGGCTGTACAGAAGTCCATATTTGACCTACTGAACAAAGTTTTGGCCCAAGAGTCCTTTAACACTAACGTAGTTACAATACATACTCATTGACTTCCCTTCTGAATCCCGTCACTAACCAAAAGATAAACAAAAAGTTTTTAATTTAATTTTTTTTTTACTTGTTATGGATGTACAGAAGTCCATATTTGGCCTACTGAACATATTTTTGGCCCAAGAGTCCTTTAACACTAACTTAGTTACAATACATTCTCATTGACATCCCTTCTGATTCCAATTACTAGTGAAAAGTTCTACAAAAAGTGTTTTTAAGATGTTTTTTTTGTTTTGTTTTTTTTGTTACATGTTTTGGCTGTACAGAAGTCCATATTTTGGACCTACTGAACATCGTTTTGGCCCAAGAGTCCTTTAACACTAACTTAGTTACAATACATACTCATTGACTTCCCTTCTGAATCCCATCACTAACCAAAAGATAAACAAAAAGTTTTTAATATATATATTTTTTTTTTACTTGTTATGGATGTACAAATGTCCATATTTGGCCTACTGAACATATTTTTGGCCCAAGACTCCTTAAACAATAACTGACCGTACATACTCATTGACTTCCCTTCTGATTCCCATTACTAGCCAAAAGTTCTACAAAAAGTGTTTTTAAGTATTTTTATTTTATTTTTTTTACCTGTTATGGCTGTACAGAAGTCCATATTTGACCTACTGGATATATTTCTGGTCCAAGAGTCCTTAAACACTAATTTACTATACGTACTCATTGACTTCCATTCTGATTCCCATTACTAACCAAAAGCTCCAAAACAGGTTTTATTTTATTTTATATTTATTACATGTTATGGCTGTGCAGAAGTCCATATTTGACATACTGAACATAGTTTTGGCCCAAGAGTCCTTAAACACTAACTTACTATATACTCATTGACTTCCCTTCTGATTCCCATTACTAGCCAAAAGTTACATACAAATTTTTTTTAAATCTATATAGACTCCTTCTGAAAATATTTTTGGCCAAAGAATCCTTAAACACTAAGAGCCGAAGCGTCTTCAAAAATAAAGTTACTACACATACTCATTGACTTCCCTTCTGATTCCCATTACTAGCCAAAAGTTCTACAAAAAGTGTTTTTAAGTATTTTTATTTTTTTATTATTTTTTTTGTACATGTTTTGGCTGTACAGAAGTCCATATTTGACCTACTGAACAAAGTTTTGGCCCAAAAGTCCTTTAACACTAACTTAGTTACAATACATACTCATTGACATCCCTTCTGATTCCCATTACTAGTGAAAAGTTTTACAAAAAGTGTTTTTAAGTTGTTGTTTTTTTGTTTTGCTTTTGTTACATGTTTTGGCTGTACAGAAGTCCATATTTCGTTTTTGGCCCAAGAGTCCTTTAACACTAACTTGGTTACAATATATACTCATTGACTTCCCTTCTGATTCCCATCACTAACCAAAAGATAAACAAAAGGTTTTTTATTTTAAATTTTTTTTACTTGTTACGGCTGTACTTAGCCTACTGGCCATATTTGGCCTACTGAACATATTTTTGGCCCAAGACTCCTTAAACAATAACTGACCGTACATACTCATTGACTTCCCTTCTGATTCCCATTACTAGCCAAAAGTTCTACAAAAGGTGTTTTTAAGTATTTTTATTTTATTTTATTTTTTTACTTGTTATGGCTGTACAGAAGTCCATATTTGGCCTACTGTACATATTTTTGGCCCAAGACTCCTTAAACAAAAACTGACCATACTTACTCTTTGACTTCCCTTCTGATTCCCGTTACTAGCCAAACGTTCCACAAAAGTTTTTTTTTACTATATAGACTCCTTCTGAAAACATTTTTGGCCCAAAAGTCCTTCAACACTAAGAGCCGAAGAGGCCTTAAATATTAAGTTACTATACATACTCATTGACTTCCCTTCTGATTCACATTAATAGCGAAAAGTTTTACAAAAGGTTTTTTCAAGGTTTTTAAATGTTTTTTTTTTTTTTTTACATGCTATGGCTGTACAGAATTCCATATTTGACCTATTGAACATATTTCTGGTCCAAGAGTCCTTAAACACTAACTTACTATATACTCATTGACTTCCCTTCTCATTCCCATTACTAGCCAAAAGTTCCATAAAAGTTTTTTTTTTTTACTATATAGACTCCTGAAAATACATTTCGCCCAAGAGTCCTTAACAACACTGAGAGCCAAAGAGTCCTTAAATATTAAGTCACTATATATACTCATTGATTTCCCTTCTGATACCCATCACTAACCAAAAGTTCCACAAAAGGTTTTTATAAAAAAAAAAACATTTACTTTTTATGGCTGTACAGAAGTCCATATTTGGCCTACTGAACATATTTTTGGAGCAAGGGTCCTTAAACACTAACATACTTTATACTCATTGACTTCCCTTCTGATTCCCATTACTAGCCAAAAGATCTACAAAAAGTGTTTTTACGTATTTTTTCCCACTTTTTTTCCACTTTTTTTTTTTTTTTTTTTTTTTTTCAAGTTTTGGCTGTACAGAAGTCCATATTTGACCTACTGAACAAAGTTTTGGCCCAAGAGTCCTTTAACACTAACGTAGTTACAATACATACTCATTGACTTCCCTTCTGAATCCCGTCACTAACCAAAAGATAAACAAAAAGTTTTTAATTTAATTTTTTTTTTACTTGTTATGGATGTACAGAAGTCCATATTTGGCCTACTGAACATATTTTTGGCCCAAGAGTCCTTTAACACTAACTTAGTTACAATACATTCTCATTGACATCCCTTCTGATTCCAATTACTAGTGAAAAGTTCTACAAAAAGTGTTTTTAAGATGTTTTTTTTGTTTTGTTTTTTTTGTTACATGTTTTGGCTGTACAGAAGTCCATATTTTGGACCTACTGAACATCGTTTTGGCCCAAGAGTCCTTTAACACTAACTTAGTTACAATACATACTCATTGACTTCCCTTCTGAATCCCATCACTAACCAAAAGATAAACAAAAAGTTTTTAATATATATATTTTTTTTTTACTTGTTATGGATGTACAAATGTCCATATTTGGCCTACTGAACATATTTTTGGCCCAAGACTCCTTAAACAATAACTGACCGTACATACTCATTGACTTCCCTTCTGATTCCCATTACTAGCCAAAAGTTCTACAAAAAGTGTTTTTAAGTATTTTTATTTTATTTTTTTTACCTGTTATGGCTGTACAGAAGTCCATATTTGACCTACTGGATATATTTCTGGTCCAAGAGTCCTTAAACACTAATTTACTATACGTACTCATTGACTTCCATTCTGATTCCCATTACTAACCAAAAGCTCCAAAACAGGTTTTATTTTATTTTATATTTATTACATGTTATGGCTGTGTAGAAGTCCATATTTGACATACTGAACATAGTTTTGGCCCAAGAGTCCTTAAATACTAACTTACTATATACTCATTGACTTCCCTTCTGATTCCCATTACTAGCCAAAAGTTACATAAATTTTTTTTTTTTATCTATATAGACTCCTTCTGAAAATATTTTTGGCCAAAGAATCCTTAAACACTAAGAGCCGAAGCGTCTTCAAAAATAAAGTTACCGACTTCCCTTCTGATTCCCATTACTAGCCAAAAGTTCTACAAAAAGTGTTTTTAAGTATTTTTATTTTTTTATTTTTTATTTTTTTACATGTTTTGGCTGTACAGAAGTCCATATTTGACCTACTGAACAAAGTTTTGGCCCAAGAGTCCTTTAACACTAACTTAGTTACAATACATACTCATTGACATCCCTTCTGATTCCCATTACTAGTGAAAAGTTCTACAAAAAGTGTTTTTAAGTTGTTGTTTTTTTTGTTTTGCTTTTGTTACATGTTTTGGCTGCACAGAAGTCCATATTTCGTTTTGGCCCAAGAGTCCTTTAACACTAACTTAGTTACAATACATACTCATTGACTTCACTTCTGATTCCCATCACTAACCAAAAGATAAACAAAAGGTTTTTTATTTTAATTTTTTTTTTACTTGTTATGGATGTACAGAAGTCCATATTTGGCCTACTGAACATATTTTTGGCCCAAGACTCCTTAAACACACACATATATATATATATATATATATATATATATATATATATATATATATATATATATATATATATATATATATATATATATATATATATATATATATATATATATATTTGCAATGCAAAACCATTATTCTCTTCAATAAACACCCATTTTTTGAATGCAATGCAATACAAAATCACTTGTCTCTTCAATGCAAAAAAAGTCTTGTATGCATTGCAATGCAAAAGCACTAAACTGGTCAAAGCACAATTTTGTATATTGCGATGCAATGCAAAATCACTTGTCTCTTCAATGCACAATGTGTTTTGTATGCATTACAATACAAAATCCCTTGTCTCTTCAATGCACAACGAGTTCTTGAATGCAATGCAATGCAAAATCACTTGTCTCTTCAATGCACAAGTTCACTCGTTCACTGTGCATTGAATAGAGTTTGTTTTAATGCAATGCAATGCAATGCAAAAGCACTAATCTGTTCAATGCACACCGAGTCTTGTATGAATTGCAATGCAAAAGTACTATTCTCATCAATGCACAAGTTTTTTTTATTGCGATGCAATGCAAATGAACTAATCTATTCAATGCACAATGTGTTTTGTGTGCATTGCAATACAAAACCACTATTCTCTTTAATGCACGAGTTTTGTATGCATTGCAATGCAAAAGCACTAATCTATTCAATGCCCAATGCGTTTTGTATGCATTGCAATGCCAAACCACTATTCTCTTCAATGCACACCGAGTTTTTGAATGCAATGCAATACAAAATCACTTGTCTCTTCAATGCACAAAACGTTCTTATATGCAATGCAATGCAAAATCACTTGTCTCTTCAATGCACAACAAGTTTTTTATATGCAATAAAACAGCACATCTCTCAATGCACAATGAGTTCTGTATGTATTGCAATGCAAAAGCACTAACTCGTCAATTCACAAGTTTTTTTAATGCTATGCAATGCAAACGCACTAATCTATTCAATGCACAATGTGTTTGTGTGCATTGCAATGCAAAACCACTATTTTCTTAAATGCACGAGTTCTTGAACGCAATGCAATGCAAAATCACTTGTCTCTTCAATGCTCAAAAAGTTCTTATATGCAATGCAATGCAAAATCAATAATCTCGTCAATGTACAAGTTTTTTTTATGCAATGCAATGCAAAAGCACTAATCTGTTCAATGCACACCGAGTCTTTTATGCATTGCAATGCAAAAGTATTTATCTCGTCAATGCACAAGTTTTTTAATGCTATGCAATGCAAACGCACTAATCTATTCAATGCACAATGTGTTTTGTATGCATTGCAATGCAAAACCACTATTCTCTTCAATAAACACCCAATTTTTGAATGCAATGCAATACAAAATCACTTGTCTCTTCAATGCACAACGAGTTCTTGAATGCAATGCAATGCAAAATCACTTGTCTCTTCAATGCAAAAAAAGTCTTGTATGCATTGCAATGCAAAAGCACTAATCTGGTCAAAGCACATTTTTTTTTTATTGCGATGCAATGCAAAATCACTTGTCTCTTCAATGCACAATGTGTTTTGTATACATTGCAATACAAAATCACTTGTCTCTTCAATGCACAACGAGTTTTTGAATGCAATGCAATGCAAAATCACTTGTCTCTTCAATGCACAAAAAGTTCTTATATGCAATGCAATGCAAAATCACTTGTCTCTTCAATGCACAAAAAGTTCTTATATGAAATGCAATGCAAAATCACTTGTCTCTTCAATGCACAAAAAGTTATTATATGCAATGCAATGCAAAATCACTTGTCTCTTCAATGCACAAAAAGTTCTTATATGCAATGCAATGCAAAATCACTTGTCTCTTCAATGCACAAAAAGTTCTTATATGCCATGCAATGCAAAATCACTTGTCTCTTCAATGCACAAAAAGTTATTACATGCAATGCAATGCAAAATCACTTGTCTCTTCAATGCACAACGAGCTCTTGAATGCAATGCAAAAGCACTAATCTAGTCCATTCACAAGTTTTTTTTAATGCTATGCAATGCAAACGCACTAATCTATTCAATGCACAATGTGTTTTGTGTGCATTGCAATGCAAAATCACTTGTCTCTTCAATGCACAAGTTTTTTTTAATGCAATACAATATAATGCAAAACCACTATTCTCTTCACACCCAATTTTTGAATGCAATGCAATACAAAATCACTTGTCTCTTCAATGTACAACGAGTTCTTGAATGCAATGCAATGCAAAATCACTTGTCTCTTCAATGCAAAAAAAGTCTTGTATGCATTGCAATGCAAAAGCACTAATCTGGTCAAAGCACAAGTTTTTTTATTGCGATGCAATGCAAAATCACTTGTCTCTTCAATGCACAATATGTTTTGTATGCATTGCAATACAAAATCACTTGTCTCTTCAATGCACAACGAGTTCTTGAATGCAATGCAATGCAAAATCACTTGTCTCTTCAATGCACAATGATTTTAGTATGCAATACAATATAATGCAAAACCACTATTCTCTTCAATAAACACCCAATTTTTGAATGCAATGCAATACAAAATCACTTGTCTCTTCAATGTACAACGAGTTCTTGAATGCAATGCAATGCAAAATCACTTGTCTCTTCAATGCAAAAAAAGTCTTGTATGCATTGCAATGCAAAAGCACTAATCTGGTCAAAGCACAAGTTTTTTTATTGCGATGCAATGCAAAATCACTTGTCTCTTCAATGCACAATATGTTTTGTATGCATTGCAATACAAAATCACTTGTCTCTTCAATGCACAACGAGTTCTTGAATGCAATGCAATGCAAAATCACTTGTCTCTTCAATGCACAATGATTTTAGTATGCATTGCAATGCAAAAGTACTAATCTCATCAATGCACAAGTTTTTTTATTGCGATGCAATGCAAACGCACTAATCTATTCAATGCACAATGTGTTTTGTATGCATTGCAATGCAAAACCCCTATTCTCTTCAATAAACACAAAATTTTTGAATGTAATGCAATACAAAATCACTTGTCTCTTCAATGCACAACGAGTTCTTGAATGCAATGCAATGCAAAATCACTTGTCTCTTCAATGCAAAAAAAGTATTGTATGCATTGCAATGCAAAAGCACTAATCTCGTCAATGCACAAGTTTTTTTTAATGCAATGCAATGCAAAAGCACTAATCTGTTCAATGCACAACGAGTTCTTGAATGCAATGCAATGCAAAATCACTTGTCTCTTCAATGCACAAGTTTTTTTTAATGCAATACAATATAATGCAAAACCACTATACTCTTCAATAAACACCCAATTTTTGAATGCAATGCAATACAAAATCACTTGTCTCTTCAATGTACAACGAGTTCTTGAATGCAATGCAATGCAAAATCACTTGTCTCTTCAATGCAAAAAAAGTCTTGTATGCATTGCAATGCAAAAGCACTAATCTGGTCAAAGCACAAGTTTTTTTATTGCGATGCAATGCAAAATCACTTGTCTCTTCAATGCACAATATGTTTTGTATGCATTGCAATACAAAATCACTTGTCTCTTCAATGCACAACGAGTTCTTGAATGCAATGCAATGCAAGATCACTTGTCTCTTCAATGCACAACGAGTTCTTGAATACAATGCAATGCAAAATCACTTGTCTCTTCAATGCACAATGATTTTAGTATGCATTGCAATGCAAAAGTACTAATCTCATCAATGCACAAGTTTTTTTTATTGCGATGCAATGCAAACGCACTAATCTATTCAATGCATAATGTGTTTTGTATGCATTGCAATGCAAAACCACTATTCTCTTCAATAAACACCCAATTTTTGAATGCAAAGCAATACAAAATCACTTGTCTCTTCAATGCACGAGTTCTTGAATGCAATGCAATGCAAAATCACTTGTGTCTTCAATGCACAATGATTTTAGTATGCATTGCAATGCAAAAGTACTAATCTCATCAATGCACAAGTTTTTTTTATTGCGATGCAATGCAAAATCACTAATCTAATCAATGCACAATGTGTTTTGTATGCATTGCAATGCAAAACTCCTATTCTCTTCAATAAACACAAAATTTTTGAATACAATGCAATACAAAATCACTTGTCTCTTCAATGCACAACGAGTTCTTGAATGCAATGCAATGCAAAATCACTTGTCTCTTCAATGCAAAAAAAGTATTGTATGCATTGCAATGCAAAAGCACTAATCTCGTCAATGCACAAGTTTTTTTTAATGCAATTCAATGCAAAAGCACTAATCTGTTCAATGCACAACGAGTTCTTGAATGCAATGCAATGCAAAATCACTTGTCTCTTCAATGCAAAAAAAGTCTTGTATGCATTGCAATGCAAAAGCACTAATCTGGTCAAAGCCCAATTTTTTTATTGCGATGCAATGCAAAATCACTTGTCTCTTCCAATGCACAATGTGTTTTGTATGCATTGCAATACAAAATCACTTGTCTCTTCAATGCACAACGAGTTCTTGAATGCAATGCAATGCAAAAAAACTTGTCTCTTTTTTTTAATGCAATGCAATGCAAAAGCACTAATCTGTTCAATGCACACCGAGTCTTTTATGCATTGCAATGCAAAAGTACTAATCTCATCAATGCACAAGTTTTTTTATTGCGATGCAATGCAAACGCACTAATCTATTCAATGCACAATGTGTTTTGTGTGCATTGCAATACAAAACCACTATTCTCTTTAATGCACAACGAGTTTTGTATGCATTGCAATGCAAAATCACTTGTCTCTTCAATGCAAAAAAAGTCTTGTATGCATTGCAATGCAAAAGCACTAATCTGGTCAAAGCACAATTTTTTTTATTGCGATGCAATGCAAAATCACTTGTCTCTTCAATCCACAATGTGTTTTGTATGCATTGCAATACAAAATCACTTGTCTCTTCAATGCACAACGAGTTCTTGAATTCAATGCAAAATCACTTGTCTCTTCAATGCACAAAAAGTTCTTATTTGCAATGCAATGCAAAAGCACTAATCTCGTCAATGCACAAGTTTGTTTTAATGCAATGCAATGCAAAATCACTTGTCTCTTCAATGCAAAAAAAGTCTTGTATGCATTGCAATGCAAAAGCACTAACCTGGTCAAAGCACAATTTTTTTTTATTGCGATGCAATGCAAAATCACTTGTCTCTTCAATGCACAACGAGTTCTTGAATGCAATGCAATGCAAAATCACTTGTCTCTTCAATGCACAAAAAGTTCTTATATGCAATGCAATGCAAAAGCACTAATCTCGTCAATGCACAAGTTTTTTTTAATGCAATGCAATGCAATGCAAAAGCACTAATCTGTTCAATGCACACCGAGTCTTGTATGCATTGCAATGCAAAAGTACTAATCTCATCAATGCACAAGTTTTTTTTATTGCGATGCAATGCAAATGCACTAATCTATTCAATGCACAATGTGTTTTGTGTGCATTGCAATACAAAACCACTATTCTCTTCAATGCACAAAAAGTTCTTATATGCAATGCAATGCAAAATCACTTGTCTCTTCAATGCACAAAAAGTTCTTATATGAAATGCAATGCAAAATCACTTGTCTCTTCAATGCACAAAAATGTCTTATTTGCAATGCAATGCAAAAGCACTAATCTCGTTAATGCACAAGTTTGTTTTAATGCAATGCAATGCAAAATCACTTGTCTCTTCAATGCACAACGAGTTCTTGAATGCAATGCAATGCAAAATCACTTGTCTCTTCAATGCACAAAAATGTCTTATTTGCAATGCAATGCAAAAGCACTAATCCGTCAATGCACAAGTTTTTTTTAATGCAATGCAATACAAAAGCACTAATCTGTTCAATGCACACCGAGTCTTGTATGCATTGCAATGCAAAAGTACTAATCTCATCAATGCACAAGTTTTTTTTATTGCGATGCAATGCAAACACACTAATCTATTCAATGCACAATGTGTTTTGTGTGCATTGCAATACAAAACCACTATTCTCTTTAATGCAAAACGAGTTTTGTATGCATTGCAATGCAAAATCACTAATCTATTCAATGCACAATGCGTTTTGTATGCATTGCAATGCAAAATCACTATTCTCTTCAATCCACACCGAGTTTTTGAATGCAATGCAATACAAATTCACTTGTCTCTTCAATGCACAACAAGTTCTTATATGCAATGCAACAGCACATCTCTCAATGCACAATGAGTTCTGTATGTATTGCAATGCAAAAGCACTAACTCGTCAATTCACAAGTTTTTTTTATGCTATGCAATGCAAACGCACTAATCTATTTTTGTTTGTGTGCATTGCAATGCAAAACCACTATTTTCTTAAATGCACGAGTTCTTGAATGCAATGCAATCACTTGTCTCTTCAATGCTCAAAAAGTTCTTATATGCAATGCAAAGCAAAAGCACTAATCTCGTCAATGCACAAGTTTTTTTTAATGCAATGCAATGCAAAAGCACTAATCTGTTCAGTGCACACCGAGTCTTTTATGCATTGCAATGCAAAAGTATTTATCTCGTCAATGCACAAGTTTTTTTAATGCAATGCAAAATCACTTGTCTCTTCAATGCAAAAAAAGTCTTGTATGCATTGCAATGCAAAAGCATTAATCTGGTCAAAGCACAATTTTTTTTATTAGGATGCAATGCAAAATCACTTGTCTCTACAATCCACAATGTGTTTTGTATGCATTGCAATACAAAATCACTTGTCTCTTCAATGCACAACGAGTTCTTGAATGCAATGCAATGCAAAATCACTTGTCTCTTCAATGCACAAAAAGTTCTTATTTGCAATGCAATGCAAAAGCTCTAATCTCGTCAATGCACAAGTTTGTTTTAATGCAATGCAATGCAAAATCACTTGTCTTTTCAATGCACAACGAGTTCTTGAATGCAATGCAATGCAAAATCACTTGTCTCTTCAATGCAAAAAAAGTCTTGTATGCATTGCAATGCAAAAGCACTAATCTGGTCAAAGCACAATTTTTTTTTATTGCGATGCAATGCAAAATCACTTGTCTCTTCAATGCACAATGTGTTTTGTATGCAATGCAATGCAAAAGCACTAATCTCGTCAATGCACAAGTTTTTTTTATTGCGATGCAATGCAAATGCACTAATTCAATGCACAATGTGTTTTGTGTGCATTGCAATACAAAACCACTATTCTCTTCAATGCACAAAAAGTTCTTATATGCAATGCAATGCAAAATCACTTGTCTCTTCAATGCACAAAAAGTTCTTATATGCAATGCAATGCAAAATCACTTGTCTCTTCAATGCACAAAAAGTTCTTATATGCAATGCAATGCAAAACCACTATTCTCTTCAATGCACAAAAAGTTCTTATATGCAATGCAATGCAAAATCACTTGTCTCTTCAATGCACAAAAAGTTCTTATATGCAATGCAATGCAAAATCACTTGTCTCTTCAATGCACAAAAAGTTCTTATATGCAATGCAATGCAAAATCACTTGTCTCTTCAATGCACAAAAAGTTCTTATATGCAATGCAATGCAAAATCACTTGTCTCTTCAATGCACAAAAAGTTCTTATATGCAATGCAATGCAAAACCACTATTCTCTTCAATGCACAAAAAGTTCTTATATGCAATGCAATGCAAAATCACTTGTCTCTTCAATGCACAAAAAGTTCTTATATGCAATGCAATGCAAAATCACTTGTCTCTTCAATGCACAAAAAGTTCTTATATGCAATGCAATGCAAAATCACTTGTCTCTTCAATGCACAACGAGCTCTTGAATGCAATGCAATGCAAAAGCACTAATCTAGTCCATTCACAAGTTTTTTTTAATGCTATGCAATGCAAACGCACTAATCTATTCAATGCACAATGTGTTTTGTGTGCATTGCAATGCAAAATCACTTGTCTCTTCAATGCACAATTTTTTTTAATGGAATACAATATAATGCAAAACCACTATTCTCTTCAATAAACACCCAATTTTTGAATGCAATGCAATACAAAATCACTTGTCTCTTCAATGTACAACGAGTTATTGAATGCAATGCAATGCAAAATCACTTGTCTTGTATGCATTGCAATGCAAAAGCACTAATCTGGTCAAAGCACAATTTTTTTTTTATTGCGATGCAATGCAAAATCACTTGTCTCTTCAATGCACAATGTGTTTTGTATGCAATGCAATGCAAAAGCACTAATCTCGTCAATGCACAAGTTTTTTTTAATGCAATGCAATGTAATGCAAAAGCACGAATCTGTTCAATGCACACCGAGTCTTGTATGCATTGCAATGCAAAAGTACTAATCTCATCAATGCACAAGTTTTTTTTATTGCGATGCAATGCAAACGCACTAATCTATTCAATGCACAATGTGTTTTGTGTGCATTGCAATACAAAACCACTATTCTCTTCAATGCACAAAAAGTTCTTATATGCAATGCAATGCAAAATCACTTGTCTCTTCAATGCAAAAAAAGTCTTGTATGCATTGCAATGCAAAAACACTAATCTGGTCAAAGCACAAGTTTTTTTTATTGCGATGCAATGCAAAATCACTTGTCTCTACAATGCACAATATGTTTTGTATGCATTGCAATACAAAATCACTTGTCTCTTCAATGCACAACGAGTTCTTGAATGCAATGCAATGCAAAATCACTTGTCTCTTTAATGCACAATGATTTTAGTATGCATTGCAATGCAAAAGTACTAATCTCATCAATGCACAAGTTTTTTTATTGCGATGCAATGCAAACGCACTAATCTATTCAATGCACAATGTGTTTTGTATACATTGCAATGCCAAACCACTATTCTCTTCAATAAACACCAAATTTTTGAATGCAATGCAATACAAAATCACTTGTCTCTTCAATGCACAACGAGTTCTTGAATGCAATGCAAAATCACTTGTCTCTTCAATGCAAAAAAAGTCTTGTATGCATTGCATGCATTGCAATCTGGTCAAAGCACAATTTTTTTTTATTGCGATGCAATGCAAAATCACTTGTCTCTTCAATGCACAATGTGTTTTGTATGCATTGCAATACAAAATCACTTGTCTCTTCAATGCACAACGAGTTCTTGAATGCAATGCAATGCAAAATCACTTGTCTCTTCAATGCAAAAAAAGTCTTGTATGCATTGCAATGCAAAAGCACTAATCTGGTCAAAGCACAATTTTTTTTTATTGCGATGCAATGCAAAATCACTTGTCTCTTCAATGCACGAGTTCTTGAATGCAATGCAATGCAAAATCACTTGTCTCTTCAATGCACAAAAAGTTCTTATTTGCAATGCAATGCAAAAGCACTAATCTCGTCAATGCACAAATTTGTTTTAATGGAATGCAATGCAATGCAAAAGCACTAATCTGTTCAATGCACACCGAGTCTTGTATGCATTGCAATGCAAAAGTACTAATCTCATCAATGCACAAGTTTTTTTTATTGCGATGCAATGCAAACGCACTAATCTATTCAATGCACAATGTGTTTTGTGTGCATTGCAATACAAAACCACTATTCTCTTTAATGCACAACGAGTTTTGTATGCATTGCAATGCAAAAGCACTAATTTATTCAATGCACAATGCGTTTTGTATGCATTGCAATGCAAAACCACTATTCTCTTCAATGCAGTTCTTGTATGCAGTGCAACGGTTTTAAATGAATGCAATGCAATGCAATGCAAAATCACTTGTCTCTTCAATGCATAAAAAGTTCTTATATGCAGTGCAACGCAAAAGCACTAATCTGTTCAATGCACACCGAGTCTTGTATGCATTGCAATGCAAAAGTACTAATCTCATCAATGCACAAGTTTTTTTTATTGCGATGCAATGCAAACGCACTAATCTATTCAATGCACAATGTGTTTTGTGTGCATTGCAATACAAAACCACTATTCTCTTTAATGCACAACGAGTTTTGTATGCATTGCAATGCAAAAGCACTAATTTATTCAATGCACAATGCGTTTTGTATGCATTGCAATGCAAAACCACTATTCTCTTCAATGCAGTTCTTGTATGCAGTGCAACGGTTTTAAATGAATGCAATGCAATGCAATGCAAAATCACTTGTCTCTTCAATGCATAAAAAGTTCTTATATGCAGTGCAACGCAAAAGCACTAATCTTTTCAATGCACACCGAGTTATTGAATGCAAAGTTCTTATATGCAATGCAAAAGCACATCTCTCAATGCATAATGAGTTCTGTATGTATTGCAATGCAAAAGCACTAACTCGTCAATTCACAAGTTTTTTTAATGCTATGCAATGCAAACGCACTAATCTATTCAATGCACAGTGTTTGTGTGCATTGCAATGCAAAACCAGTATTTTCTTAAATGCACGAGTTCTTGAATGCAATGCAATGCAAAATCACTTGTCTCTTCAATGCTCAAAAAGTTCTTATATGCAATGCAATGCAAAAGCACTAATCTCGTCAATGCACAAGTTTTTTTAATGCAATGCAATGCAAAAGCACTAATCTGTTCAATGCACACCGAGTCTTTTATGCATTGCAATGCAAAAGTATTTATCTCGTCAATGCACAAGTTTTTTTAATGCAATGCAATGCAAACGCACTAATCCATTCAATGCACATTGCGTTTTGTATGCATTGCAATGCAAAACCACTAATTTCTTCAATACACACAGAGTTCTTGGATGCAATGCAAAATCCCTTGTCTCTTCAATGCACACCGAGTTCTTGTATGCAGTGCAACGGAAAAGCACTAATCTCTTCAATGCACTCCGATTAAATGAATGCAATGCAATGCAATGCAAAATCACTTGTCTCTTCAATGCATAAAAGTTCTTATATGCAGTGCAACGCAAAAGCACTAATCTTTTCAATGCACACCGAGTTATTGAATGCAAAGTTCTTATATGCAATGCAAAAGCACATCTCTCAATGCACAATGAGTTCTGTATGTATTGCAATGCAAAAGCACTAACCCGTCAATTCACAAGTTTTTTTAATGCTATGCAATAAAAACGCACTAATCTATTCAATGCACAATGTGTTTGTGTGCATTGCAATGCAAACCCACTAATAGTCATTTCAATGCACAAGTTTTTTTAATGCAATGCAATGCAAAAACACTAATCTATTCAATGCGCAATGCGTTTTGCACAATAGCTTGTCTCTTCAATGTTTGTTTGTTCAAAATTTTATTTTTTTCAATGTTATGGCTGTACAGATGTCCATATTTGATCTACTGAACATATTTTTGGTCCAAAGATTAAAGAAAAAGTCACACGTTGACTTCCCAGCTGATTCCAATAAACGTCTACAAAATGTTTTAATTTTTTATTTTATTTTTTTATTTTTTTTACATATTATGGCTGTACAAGAAGTCCATATTTGACCTACTGAACATGTTTTTGGACTAAGAGTCCATACACACTAATTCACTATACATACTCATTGACTTCCATTCTGATTCCAATTAGTAGTTAAAAGGTCCACTTTTTTTTTATACATGTTTTGGCTGTAAAAGAAGTCCATTTTTGACCTACTGAACAAATTTTTGTCCCAAAGGTCAAAAAGTCACTCATTGACTTTCTGGTTCGAATAAGTAGATAAAAGGTCTACAAAAGGTTTTTATCTTTATTTTTTTTAATTTTTTTTACATATGGCTGTACAAGAAGTCCATATTTGACCTACTGAACAAACTTTTGTCCCAGAGGTAAAAAAAGTCACTCATTGACTTTCCTTCTGGTTCGAATAAGTAGCTAAAAGGTCTACCAAAGGTTTTCCTTTTTTTTTTTTTTTTTTTTTACATATAATGGCTGTTCAAAGTTGACCTACTAAACAAATTTTTGTCCCAAATGTCAAAAAGTCGCTCATTGACTTCCCTTCTGGTTCCAATTAGTAGCTAAAACGTCTACAAAAGGTTTTAATCTTTAATTTTTTTTTGTTTTACATATGGCTGTACAAGTCCATATTTGACCTGCTGAACATGTTTTTGGCCCAAGAGTCCTTGAACACTAACTTACTATACATACACACTCTTTGACTTCCCTTCTGAATCCAATTGCTAGCCAAAAGTTCCACAAAAAGGTTTTAATTGTTTTCTGTTTGTTTGTTTTTTACATGTTATGGCTGTACAGAAGACCATATTTGACCTACTGAACATATTGTTGCCCAAAGGTCAAAAAGTCACTCGTTGACTTTCCTTCTGGTTTGAATAAGTAGCTAAAAGGTCTACAAAAGGTTGTATTTTATTTTTTTTTATTTTTTTTTTTAAACCTACTGAACAAATGTTTGTCCCAAAGGTAAAAAAAAGTCACTCATTGACTTTCCTTCTGGTTTCGAATAAGTAGCTAAAAGGTATACAAAAGGGTAAATTTTTATTTATTTATTTTTTTTTTTTTTTACATATAATGGCTGTACAAAGTCCATATTTGACCTACTGAACAAATTTTTGTCCCAAATGTCAAAAAGTCGCTCATTGACTTTCCTTCTGGTTCCAATTAGTAGCTAAAATGTCTACAAAAGGTTTAAATCTGTAATTTGTTTTTGTTTTTTTGTTTGTTTTTTTTTACAAATGGCTGTACAAGAAGTCCATATTTGACCTACTGAACATGTTTTTGGACTAAGAGTCCATACACACTAATTCACTATAGATACTAATTGACTTCCATTCTGATTCCAATTAGTAGTTAAAAGGTCCATATTTTTTTATACATGTTTTGGCTGTACAGAAGTCCATATTTGACCTAAAGAACATGTTTTAGGCCTAAGAGTACTTAAACACTAATTTACTATACATACTCATTGACTTCCCTTCTTATTCCCTTTACAAGCCAAAATTTCCACAAAAATGTTTAACATGTTATGGCTGTACAAAGTCCATATTTGACCTACTGAACAAATTTTTGTTCCAAAGGTCAAAAAGTCACTCATTGACTTTCTTTCTGGTTCGAATAAGTAGCGACAAGGTCTACAAAAGGTTTTAATTATTATTATTTTTTTTACATATTATGGCTGTACAAAGTCCATATTTGACCTACTGAACAAATTTTTGTCCCAAATGTCAAAAAGTCACTGATTGACTTTCCTTCTGGTTCGAATAAGTAGCTATAAGGTCTACAAAAGGTTTTACTTTTTTTTTTTTTTTTTTTTTTTTTACATATAATGGCTGTACAAAGTCCATATTTGACCTACTGAACAAATTTGTGTTCCAAAGGTCAAAAAGTCACTCATTGACTTTCTTTCTGGTTCGAATAAGTAGCTAAAAGGTCTACAAAAGGTTTTACTATTTTTTTTTTTTTTTTTTTTTTTTTTACATATAATGGCTGTACAAAGTCCATATTTGACTTACTGAACAAATTTTTGTCCCAAATGTCAAAAAGTCGCTCATTGACTTCCCTTCTGGTTCCAATCAGTAGCTTAAACGTCTACAAAAGGTTTTAATCTTTAATTTTTTTTTTTTTTTTTACATATGGCTGTACAAGAAGTCCATATTTGACCTACTGAACATGTTTTTGGCCCAAGAGTCCTTGAACACTAACTTACTATACATACACACTCTTTGACTTCCCTTCTGAATCCAATTAGTAGTTAAAAGGTCCATATTTTTTTATACATGTTTTGGCTGTACAGAAGTCCACATTTGACCTAAAGAACATGTTTTAGGCCTAAGAGTACTTAAACACTAATTTACTATACATACTCATTGACTTCCCTTCTTATTCCCTTTACAAGCCAAAATTTCCACAAAAATGTTTGACATGTTATGGCTGTACAGAAGTCCATATTTGACCTACTGAAAATATTTTTGTCCCAAAGGTCAAAAAACTCACTCATTGACTTTCCTTCTGGTTCGAATAAGTAGCTAAAAGGTCTACAAAAGGTTTAAAAAAAAAATTTGTATTTATTTTTTTTTCTACATATAATCGCTGTACAAAGTCCATATTTGACCTACTGAACAAATTTTTGTCCCGAAGGTCAAAAAGTCGCTCATTGACTGTTTTTTCTGTTTGTTTGTTTTTTACATGTTATGGCTGTACAGAAGACCATATTTGACCTACTGAACAAATTTTTGTCCCAAATGTCAAAAAGTCACTCATTGACTTTACTTCTGGTTCGAATAAGTAGCTATAAGGTCTACAAAAGGTTGTACTTTTTTTTTTTTTTTTTTACATATAATGGCTGTACAAAGTCCATATTTGACCTACAGAACAAATTTTTGTTCCAAAGGTCAAAAAGTCACTCATTGACTTTCTTTCTGGTTCGAATAAGTAGCTAAAAGGTCTACAAAAGGTTTTACTTTTTTTTTTTTTTTTTTTTTTTTTTTTTTATACATATAATGGCTGAACAAAGTCCACATTTGACTTACTGAACAAATTTTTGTCCCAAATGTCAAAAAGTCGCTCATTGACTTCCCTTCTGGTTCCAATTAGTAGCTAAAACGTCTACAAAAGGTTTTAATCTGTAATTTTTTATTTTTTTATTTTTTTTACAAATGGCTGTACAAGAAGTCTATATTTGACCTACTGAACATGTTTTTGGACTAAGAGTCCATACACACTAATTCACTATACATACTCATTGACTTCCATTCTGATTCCAATTAGTAGTTAAAAGGTCCATATTTTTTTATACATGTTTTGGCTGTACAGAAGTCCATATTTGACCTAAAGAACATGTTTTAGGCCTAAGAGTACTTAAACACTAATTTACTATACATACTCATTGACTTCCCTTCTTATTCCCTTTACAAGCCAAAATTTCCACAAAATTGTTTAACATGTTATGGCTGTACAGAAGTCCATATTTGACCTACTGAAAATATTTTTGTCCCAAAGGTCAAAAAACTCACTCATTGACTTTCCTTCTGGTTCGAATAAGTAGCTAAAAGGTCTACAAAAGGTTTAAAAAAAAAAAAAAAAATTTGTTTTTTTTACCTATAATCGCTGTACAAAGTCCATATTTGACCTACTGAACAAATTTTTGTCCCGAGGGTCAAAAAGTCACTCATTGACTTTCTTTCTGGTTCGAATAAGTAGCGACAAGGTCTACAAAAGGTTTTAATTATTTTTTTTTTTTTACATATAATAGCTGTACAAAGTCCGTATTTGACCTACTGAACAAATTTTTGTCCCAAATGTCAAAAAGTCACTCATTGACTTTCCTTCTGGTTCGAATAAGTAGCTAAAACGTCTACAAAAGGTTTTACTTTTCTTTCTTTTTTTTTACATATAATGGCTCTACAAAAGGTTTAAAAAAAAATTTTTTGTTTATTTATTTTTTTACATATAATCGCTGTACAAAGTCCATATTTGACCTACTGAACAAATTTTTGTCCCGAAGGTCAAAAAGTCACTCATTGACTTTCTTTCTGGTTCGAATAAGTAGCGACAAGGTCTACAAAAGGTTTTCATTATTTTTTTTTTTACATATAGTGGCTGTACAAAGTCCATATTTGACCTACTGAACAAGTCCATATTTTACCTACTGAACAAATTTTTGTCCCAAATGTCAAAAAGTCACTCATTGACTTTCCTTCTGGTTCGAATAAGTAGCTAAAAGGTCTACAAAAGGTTTTACTTTTTTTTTTTTTTTTTTACATATAAAGGCTGTACAAAGTCCAAATTTGACCTACTGAACAAATTTTTGTCCCAAATGTCAAAAAGTCACTCATTGACTTCCCTTCTGGTTCCAATTAGTAGCTAAAACGTCTACAAAAGGTTTTAATCTTTAAATTTTTTATTTTTTTTTACATATGGCTGTACAAGAAGTCCATATTTGACCTACTGAACATGTTTTTGGCCCAAGAGTCCTTGAACACTAACTTACTATACATACACACTCTTTGACTTCCCTTCTGAATCCAATTGCTAGCCAAAAGTTCAACAAAAAGATTTTAATTGTTTTTTGTTTGTTTGTTTTTTACATGTTATGGCTGTACAGAAGTCAATATTTGACCTACTGAACAAATTTTTGTTCCAAAGGTCAAAAAGTCACTCATTGACTTTCCTTCTGATTCGAATAAGTAGCTAAAAGGTCTACAAAAGGTTTTACTTTGTTTTGTTTTTTTTACACACAATGGCTGTACAAAGTCCATATTTGACTTACTGAACAAATTTTTGTCCCAAATGTCAAAAACTCGCTCATTGACTTCCCTTCTGGTTCCAATTAGTAGCTAAAACATCTACAAAAGGTTTTAATCTTTAATTTTTTTTTTTTTACATATGGCTGTACAAGTCCCTATTTGACCTACTGAACATGTTTTTGGCCCAAGAGTCCTTGAACACTAACTTACTATACATACACACTCTTTGACTTCCCTTCTGAATCCAATTGCTAGCCAAAAGTTCAACGAAAAGGTTTTAATTGTTTTTTGTTTGTTTGTTTTTTACATGTTATGGCTGTACCAAAGACCATATTTGACCTACTGAACATATTGTTGCCCAAAGGTCAAAAAGTCACTCATTGACTTTCCCTCTGGTTCCAATAAGTAGCTAAAAGGTCTACAAAAGGTTAATTTTTTTTATTTTTATTTTTTTATTTTTTTACATATTATGGCTGTACAAAGTCCATATTTGACCTACTGAACAAATTTTTGTCCCAAAGGTCAAAAAGTCACTCATTGACTTCCCTTCTGGTTCCAATTAGTAGCTTAAAGGTCTACAAAAGGTTTTAATTAAATATATACATATTTTTTTTACATATTATGGCTGTACAAAAAGTCCATATTTGACCTACTGAAAATATTTTTGTCCCGAAGGTCAAAAAAGTCACTCATTGACTTTCCTTCTGGTTTGAATAAGTAGCTAAAATGTCTACAAAAGGTTGTATTTTTTTTTATTATTTTTTTTACATATTATGGCTGTACAAGAAGTCCATTTTCGACCTACTGAACAAATGTTTGTCCCAAAGGTAAAAAAAAGTCACTCATTGACTTTCCTTCTGGTTCGAATAAGTAGCTAAAAGGTCTACCAAAGGTTTTCATTTTTTTTTTTTTTTTTTTTTTTTTTTTTTACATAAAAAAAGTCCATATTTGACCTACCAAACAAATTTTTGTCCCAAATGTCAAAAAGTCGCTCATTGACTTCCCTTCTGGTTCCAATTAGTAGCTAAAACGTCTACAAAAGGTTTTAATCTGTAATTTATTTTTTTTTTTTTTTTTTTTTTTTTTTACAAATGGCTGTACAAGAAGTCCATATTTGACCTACTGAACATGTTTTTGGACTAAGAGTCCATACACACTAATTCACTATACATACTCATTGACTTCCATTCTGATTCCAATTAGTAGTTAAAAGGTCCATATTTTTTTATACATGTTTTGGCTGTACAGAAGTCCATATTTGACCTAAAGAACATGTTTTAGGCCTAAGAGTACTTAAACACTAATTTACTATACATACTCCTTGACTTCCCTTCTTATTCCCTTTACAAGCCAAAATTTCCACAAAAATGTTTAACATGTTATGGCTGTACAGAAGTCCATATTTGACCTACTGAAAATATTTTTGTCCCAAAGGTCAAAAAACTCACTCATTGACTTTCCTTCTGGTTCGAATAAGTAGCTAAAAGGTCTACAAAAGGTTTAAAAAAAAAAAAAAAAATTTGTTTTTTTACCTATAATCGCTGTACAAAGTCCATATTTGACCTACTGAACAAATTTTTGTCCCGAGGGTCAAAAAGTCACTCATTGACTTTCTTTCTGGTTCGAATAAGTAGCGACAAGGTCTACAAAAGGTTTTAATTATTTTTTTTTTTTTACATATAATAGCTGTACAAAGTCCGTATTTGACCTACTGAACAAATTTTTGTCCCAAATGTCAAAAAGTCACTCATTGACTTTCCTTCTGGTTCGAATAAGTAGCTAAAACGTCTACAAAAGGTTTTACTTTTCTTTCTTTTTTTTTTACATATAATGGCTCTACAAAAGGTTTAAAAAAAATTTTTTTGTTTATTTATTTTTTTACATATAATCGCTGTACAAAGTCCATATTTGACCTACTGAACAAATTTTTGTCCCGAAGGTCAAAAAGTCACTCATTGACTTTCTTTCTGGTTCGAATAAGTAGCGACAAGGTCTACAAAAGGTTTTCATTATTTTTTTTTTTACATATAGTGGCTGTACAAAGTCCATATTTGACCTACTGAACAAGTCCATATTTTACCTACTGAACAAATTTTTGTCCCAAATGTCAAAAAGTCACTCATTGACTTTCCTTCTGGTTCGAATAAGTAGCTAAAAGGTCTACAAAAGGTTTTACTTTTTTTTTTTTTTTTTTACATATAAAGGCTGTACAAAGTCCAAATTTGACCTACTGAACAAATTTTTGTCCCAAATGTCAAAAAGTCACTCATTGACTTCCCTTCTGGTTCCAATTAGTAGCTAAAACGTCTACAAAAGGTTTTAATCTTTAAATTTTTTATTTTTTTTTACATATGGCTGTACAAGAAGTCCATATTTGACCTACTGAACATGTTTTTGGCCCAAGAGTCCTTGAACACTAACTCACTATACATACACACTCTTTGACTTCCCTTCTGAATCCAATTGCTAGCCAAAAGTTCCACAAAAAGATTTTAATTGTTTTTTGTTTGTTTGTTTTTTACATGTTATGGCTGTACAGAAGTCAATATTTGACCTACTGAACATATTTTTGCCCAAAGGTCAAAAAGTCACTCATTGACTTTCCTTCTGGTTCGAATAAGTAGCGACAAGGTCTACAAAAGGTTTTAATTTTTTTTTTTTTTTTACATATAATGGCTGTACAAAGTCCATATTTGACCTACTGAACAAATTTTTGTCCCAAATGTCAAAAAGTCACTCATTGACTTTCCTTCTGGTTCGAATAAGTAGCTAAAAGGTCTACAAAAGGTTTTACTTTTTTTTTTTTTTTTTTTTTTTACATATAATGGCTGTACAAAGTCCATATTTGACCCTACTAAACAAATTTTTGTCCCAAATGTCAAAAAGTCGCTCATTGACTTTCCTTCTGGTTCGAATAAGTAGCTAAAACGTCTACAAAAGGTTTTACTTTCTTTTTTTTTTTTTTACATATGGCTGTACAAGAAGTCCATATTTGACCTACTGAACATGTTTTTGGCCCAAGAGTCCTTGAACACTAACTTACTATACATAAACACTCTTTGACTTCCCTTCTGAATCCAATTGCTAGCCAAAAGTTCCACAAAAAGATTTTAATTGTTTTTTGTTTGTTTGTTTTTTACATGTTATGGCTGTACAGAAGTCCATATTTGACCTACTGAACATATTTTTGCCCAAAGGTCAAAAAGTCACTCATTGACTTTCCTTTTGGTTCGAATAAGTAGCTAAAAGGTCTACAAAAGGTTTTTAAAAAAAAAAAAATATTTTATTTTTTTTTACATATAATGGCTGTACAAAGTCCATATTTGACCTACTGAACAAATGTTTGTCCCAAAGGTCAAAAAGTCACTCATTGACTTCCCTTCTGGTTCCAATTAGTAGCTTAAACGTCTACAAAAGGTTTTATTTTTTAAAAATATATATATATATATTTTTTACATATTATGGCTGTACAAAAAGTCCATATTTGACCTACTGAAAATATTTTTGTCCCAAAGGTCAAAAAAGTCACTCATTGACTTTCCTTCTGGTTCGAATAAGTAGCTAAAAGGTCTACAAAAGGTTGTAATTTGTTTTTCTTTTTTTTTTTTTTTTTTTTTTTACATATTATGGCTGTACAAGAAGTCCATTTTTGACCTACTGAACAAATTTTTGTCCCAAAGGTAAAAAAAGTCACTCATTGACTTTCCTTCTGGTTCGAATAAGTAGCTAAAAAGTCTACAAAAGGTTTTCATTTTTTTTTTTACATATTATGGCTGTACAAGAAGTCCATTTTCGACCTACTGAAAAAATGTTTGTCCCAAAGGTAAAAAAAAGTCACTCATTGACTTTCCTTCTGGTTCGAATAAGTAGCTAAAAGGTCTACAAAAGGTTTTATTTTTTTTTTTTATTTTTTTTTTTTTTTACATATAATATCTGTACAAAGTCCATATTTGACCTACTAAACAAATTTTTGTCCCAAATGTCAAAAAGTCGCTCATTGACTTCCCTTCTGGTTCCAATTATTAGCTAAAACGTCTACAAAAGGTTTTAATCTGTAATTTTTTATTTTTTTTATTTTTTTTACATATGGCTGTACAAGAAGTCCATATTTGACCTACTGAACATGTTTTTGGACTAAGAGCCCATACACACTAATTCACTATACATACTCATTGACTTCCATTCTGATTCCAATTAGTAGTTAAAAGGTCCACATTTTTTTAATAAATTTTTTGGCTTTACAGAAGTCCATATTTGACCTAAAGAACATGTTTTAGGCCTAAGAGTCCTTAAACACTAATTTACTATACATACTCATTGACTTCCATTCTTATTCCCTTTACAAGCCAAAATTTCCACAAAAATGTTTGACATGTTATGGCTGTACAGAAGTCCATATTTGACCTACTGAAAATATTTTTGTCCCAAAGGTCAAAAAACTCACTCATTGACTTTCCTTCTGGTTCGAATTAGTAGCTAAAAGGTCTACAAAAGGTTTTAATTTTCAATTTTTTTTTTTTTTTTATAAATAATGGCTGTACAAAGTCCATATTTGACCTACTGAACAAATTTTGGTCCCAAAGGTCAAAAAGTCACTCATTGACTTTCTTTCCGGTTCGAATAAGTAGCGACAAGGTCTTCAAAAGGTTTTAATTTTTTTTTTTTTACATATAATGGCTGTACAAAGTCCATATTTGACCTACTGAACAAATTTTTGTCCCATATGTCAAAAAGTCACTCATTGACTTTCCTTCTGGTTCGAATACGTAGCTAAAAGGTCTAAGAAAGGTTGTATTTTTTATTTTTTTATTTTTTTTACATATTATGGCTGTACAAGAAGTCCATTTTTGACCTACTGAACAAATTTTTGTCCCAAAGGTAAAAAAGTCACTCATTGACTTTCCTTCTGGTTCGAATAAGTAGCTAAAAAGTCTACAAAAGGTTATAATCTTTAATTTTTTCTTTTTTTTTCATATGGCTGTACAAGAAGTCCGTATTTAACCTACTGAACATGTTTTTGGCCCAAGAGTCCTTGAACACTAACTTACTATACATACACACTCTTTGACTTCCCTTCTGAATCCAATTGCTACCCAAAAGTTCCACGAAAAGGTTTTAATTGTTGTTGTTTTTTTTGTTTTTTTTACATGTTATGGCTGTACTGAAGTCCATATTTGACCTACTGAACATATTTTTGCCCAAAGGTCAAAAAAGCACTCATTGACTTTCCTTCTGGTTGCAATAAGTAGCTAAAAGGTCTACAAAAGGTTGTCATTTTTTTTTTTTTTTATTTTTTTTTATATATTATGGCTGTACAAGAAGTCCATTTTTGACCTACTGAACAAATTTTTGTCCCAAAGGTCAAAAAGTCACTCATTGACTTTCCTTCTGGTTCGCATAAGTAGCTAAAACGTCTACTAAAGGTTTTAATGTTTTTTTTTTTTTTTTTTTTTTTTTACATATAATGGCTGTACAAAGTCCATATTTGACCGACTGAACAAATTTTTGTCCCAAATGTCAAAAAGTCACTCATTGACTTCCCTTCTGGTTCCAATTAGTAGCTAAAACGTCTACAAAAATTTTTAATCTTTAAATTTTTTTTTTTTTTTTTTTTTTTTACATATTATGGCTGTACAAGAAGTCCATGTTTAACTTACTGAACATATTTTTGGCCCAAGAGTCCTTGAACACTAACTTACTATACATACACACTCTTTGACTTCCCTTCTGAATCCAATTGCTAGCAAAAAGTTCCACAAAAAGGTTTTAATTTTTTTTTCAAATTTTTTTTTTTACATATTATGGCTGTACAGAAGTCCATATTTGACCTACTGAACATATTTTTGTCCCAAAGGTAAAAAAGTCACTCATTGATTTCCCTTCTGATTCCAATAAGTAGCTTACAGTTCTAAAAAAGGTTTTAATTTAAAACATTTTTTTTTTTTTTTTTACATATTATGGCTGTACAAGAAGTACCTATTTGACCTACTGAAAATATTCTTGGCCCAAAGGTCAAAAAAGTCACTCATTGACTTCCCTTCTGATTCCAATAAGTAGCTAAAAGGTCCACAAAAGGTTTTAATTATTATTATTTTTTTTTTACATATTATGGCTGTACAAGAAGTCCATATTTAACTTACTGAACATATTTTTGGCCCAAGAGTCCTTGAACACTAACTTACTATATATACACACTCTTTGACTTCCCTTCTGAATCCAATTGCTAGCCAAAAGTTCCACAAAAATGTTTGACACCTAATGGCTGTATAAAGTCCATATTTGACCTACTGAACAAATTTTTGTCCCTAAGGTAAAAAAGCCACTCATTGACTTCCCTTCTGGTTCCAATTAGTAGCTAAAACGTCTAAAAAAGGTTTTAATTAAAAAAAAAAAGATATTCTTTTTTAAATATTATGGCTGTACAAGAAGTCCATATTTAACCTACTGAAAATGTTTTTTGGACTAAGAGTCCATACACACTAAATCACTATACATACTCATTGACTTCCAATCTGATTCCAAAGGTTTTACATTTTTTTGTTATTTTTGTTTTTTTTACATATAATGGCTGTACAAAGTCCATATTTGACCTACTGAACACATTTTTGTCCCAAAGGTCAAAAAGTAACTAATTGACTTCCCTTCTGGTATAATTTCCTGTTTGTATGAAGAGCTGCTCTCTCAGGCTATGTATTTTCTGTATTCTATTCTGAAGAAACGATTTCTATGCAGCCATGTTTGTTTTGTAAATCTTATTATTTTCAATAAAATAAAATAAAAATAAAATAAATAAAAAAAACTTCCCTTCTGGTTCCAATTAGTAGCTAAAACGTCTACAAAAGGTTTTACTTTTTTTTTTTATTTTTTTTTTTTTAATAAATAATAATGGCTGTACAAAGTCCATATTTGACCTACTGAAAAAATTTTGGTCCCAAAGGTCAAAAAGTCACTCATTGACTTTCTTTCCGGTTCGAATAAGTAGCGACAAGGTCTACAAAAGGTTTTAATTTTTTTTTTTTACATATAATGGCTGTACAAAGTCCATATTTGACCTACTGAACAAATTTTTGTCCCATATGTCAAAAAGTCGCTCATTGACTTTCCTTCTGGTTCGAATACGTAGCTAAAAGGTCTAAGAAAGGTTGTATTTTTTTTTTTTTTTTTTTTACATATTATGGCTGTACAAGAAGTCCATTTTTGACCTACTGAACACATTTTTGTCCCAAAGGTAAAAAAGTCACTCATTGACTTTCCTTCTGGTTCGAATAAGTAGCTAAAAGGTCTACAAAAGGTTATAATCTTTAATTTTTTTTTTTTTTCATATGGCTGTACAAGAAGTCCATATTTGACCTACTGAACATGTTTTTGGCCCAAGAGTCCTTGAACACTAACTTACTATACATACACACTCTTTGACTTCCCTTCTGAATCCAATTGCTACCCAAAAGTTCCACGAAAAGGTTTTAATTGTTGTTGTTCCCTTTCGTTCAGTCATTACGACGTAACGTTAGTGACTAACGAATGGGGGTTTCGCTTAGAAGCCTATCAACTTCGAGTTTAGAGAAAACGCCCAATGGCGTGCCAATGCCATGGGGCATGCGGAATTTGCATACGTAACTCCGCCTCACCGCGTGAGTATATATGGAAATACGAGGCAATATCGCATTATGTTCTGCTTTCGGAGCCAAGAGAACCTACCTCTTCACTCCTACAGCCTTCTGAGACTCTGTCAGCTTCTTCGAGACGAGCAGCTTTCCAGTCGGTGTTGGTGTAACGGCGCGTTCCAGTGATCACATACTTCCTGCCTGCTGATCTGCGCAGTGGTCCGTTTGACAGCTGGTGTGTGTTTCCCTGGGCGCTTCGGCATCGACTGCGACGCTTTCCTCTCACAAAAAGAGCTTGCACGTGGCACGTCTTTTTCAAGACGCCTCGCCCGTGCACTTCCGGGTGCGATCGATTTTCCGCTGCTGTCTATGGGCGCATTCACTGCTCGAGCGTGTTTGGGCTTCAGCACGTTCGGGCAGTGTTTGCGGATGTGTCACGTTTCCATTGCGGGGGCGTGACCATCGCGATGTCGCGGTCGAGACTCAATGATCTCCGTGAGGAGAGAGAGTCCCCTCTGCCACACCCCAATCTACCGTCCCCGAGTGAGATGGTACTTTGGCTGGTGGCCAGGGTGACCTGAGGGCGGTGCTGTGGTATTAAGAACCCCGACGTTCATTCCTCGGGCCACGCCCCCCTCTTATACATCGCTCCCGCGAGTGTTGGATTGAATCTACGGCCCGTCTCTGACGCCCGTTCGTTCAGTTCACGCTCCGGATAGCAGTGAGATGTCGATCGCCGCATCCCAAGGTGGGCTGGAGTCCTTTTGGGGATGACGATTAGGTTGTGCTCCGCCTCCGGGTGTGTCAGCACTGCCTGATCTGACCTAAAGTTGACAGCCATGTTATCTCGGGCAGCCGCGAGTCTCGCGCTGGTGTGGAACTCCGCCCAGTCGCGGGTGCTCGTGGTTGCGCGATTGGTTTTTGGGGGCGGCACCCGACAGCTGTTGGGCCCCGCCCCCAATGCCTTTCGCTCCCGGGGTGCATGAGGAGATCACGCGGTCCCGGAAGTCCCCGTGCTTCCCGCGACCGTTTGGTGGCCTCCTCCGCCTTCTCTGCCCTTGATGGGGCCGCGGCCTAGGGTACACTGGGGCCCCCTCCCCCCCCACTGTTGAACTCTCTGTTGCGCACTACGGTGTCCACAGGGGGCTTTGACGTGGCGTGGTGTGGCTGTCCTAAGCACCCTCCCAAAGCCTGTGGGCTTGTCTACTTCGGTGGCGTGGTCCCGCAGAGCTACGGGCAGGCCGCCGCCCCTTTGCACATGCACAAGGGTGGAGCCGACCCAGGGCTCTTCATTGAGCTGCGTGCCGCAACTGACCCCGCCCCCGGGCGGTGAAGGTGGCCACACGCTCCCTGGGTCGGGCGATGTCCACAGCTGTGGTCCGGGAGAACACCTGGCCTTACCTGGTGATGTGGAGGACGTTGAGCGAGCCCGCCTCCTCAAACTCACCCATATCCCAGGCTGGCCTCTTCGGCGGCGCGGCTGAGAATTGCGCCCAACAGTTCTCGGCCGCCCCAGAGCAGACTGAGGCTGTAACACGTACTGCCCCGGCGGCCAGCTGCTGCACCAGCCGCCGGCTCAGTCGCCTCAGTCCGCTCGCCGCCGAGGGCGCCCTCCCCTCTTCCCGCCCGGCCCCAGCAGCAGCCTTCACCTGGGCCGCGCCGTGGAGGTGGTTGAGGATGTCGCCCAGTCCGCTCCCCAGACTGGTTAAACGCCAGGCTGGAGGTGGACAACTCAGAGATGGGTTCCAGTTCTTCCCAGGGGATGGTAGCAGGGCCTCTCCTTCCCCCGGTGGAGGGCCGGTGGAAAATCCTTCCGCTGCTGGCCCCTGGGCTAGCAGCGCTTGGGAAGAACTCATGTTCCTGTCTCTGAGGACCCAGAGACCGGTGATGACGGTGCGCGCCACCTTCGGGTCTCGCCACTCTCGTCCCTCTCTGTCGCCAGCCCCCTGGCAGAGCAGACCCCAGTGGAACGCGAGTCCTTCCCTGGTCTCCTCTGTCAGGGCGCAGCTGTTAACCGTGCCCCGACCCCGGGACGCCCTCCAGCCTCCCCTGTCCGGGCCGGTAACGCTGCCTCGCTGCCCCACCCAGGGTACGTCTGCCGTCCGTATGACCCCGTTGGTGCAGTCTCTGGAAGCCTGGCTTCAGCTTCCGGGGCTGTCCCGCTGGGTTGCCCGGACCGTCAGGATCGGCTACGCGATTCAGTTCGCGCAGGCTCCTCCCCGTTACAGGGGAGTCCGCTATACAGTGACCGGGGCCCATGCCCCCGTCATGCGTGCGGAGATTGCCACTCTACTGGCGAAGGGTGCGATCGAGCCTGTCCCTCCAGCCGAAATGAAGTCGGGGTTCTACAGCCCCTACTTCATTGTACCCAAGAAAACCGGTGGGTTACGACCAATCCTGGACCTTCGCATCTTGAACCGATCCCTTCACCGGCTTCCGTCCAGGATGTTGACTGCGAAACGCCTTTTCGAATGCGTTCGTCCGTACGATTGGTTTGCAGCGATCGACCTGAAGGACGCCTACTTCCATGTCTCCATCCTTCCTCGACACAGACCGTTCCTACGGTTTGCTTTCGAGGGGCGGGCATACCAGTACGCGGTTCTCCCATTCGGGTTATCTCTGTCCCCTCGCGTCTTCACGAAGATCGCCGAGGCAGCCCTTGCGCCCCTTCGGCAGCACGGGGTCCGCATCCTGAACTACCTCGACGACTGGCTCATACTAGGCCACTCTCGAGAGCAGGTTTGCGGACACAGAGATCTGGCTCTCCACCACTTAGCCCGTCTGGGCCTTCGGGTCAACTGGGAAAAGAGCAAACTTTGCCCCGTGCAGAGGATCTCTTTTCTCGGTATGGAGATCGACTCGGTCGCCATGTACGCGCAGCTTTCGAGCGAGCGCGCACAGTCTCTGCTGACTTGCCTCCGACAAATCGAGAACAAGAGTGCGGTTCCACTGAAACTATTTCAGAGGCTCCTGGGGCATATGGCATCTGCAGCCGCGGTAACGCCGCTCGGATTGCTTCATATGAGACCGCTTCAGCACTGGCTTCGCGATCGAGTCCCGAGATGGGCATGGCAGTCTGGCACGCTCCGGGTCCAAGTGACTCGGGCCTGCTTACAGACACTCACCCCGTGGTCGAACCTCAGTTTTCTACGGCCGGTGTGCCCTTAGAACGAGTTTCCAGGCATGTTGTCGTATCGACGGATGCCTCTGCCACGGGCTGGGGTGCCATGTGCAATGGACAAGCAGCCGCGGGCTCCTGGACAGGACCCCAGTGCCTTCTGCATGTCAATTGCCTCGAGTTGCTGGCAGTACGGTTCGCCCTGCACCGCTTCCGAGCGCTGCTGAAGGGTCAACATGTGCTTGTCCGGACAGACAACACGGCCGTAGTAGCCTACATCAACCACCAGGGCGGTCTACGCTCCCGCCGTATGTCTCAACTCGCCCGCCATCTCATTTTATGGAGTCAGAAGCGCCTGAGGTCCCTTCGTGCTGTCCATATTCCGGGAGTCCTGAACCACGCAGCCGACAAGCTCTCGCGGTTTCAGCCTCTCCCGGGAGAATGGAGACTCCATCCCCGGACGGTTCAGCTGATTTGGGAACAGTTCGGCGACGCACAGGTAGATCTGTTTGCCTCCCACGACTCTTCCCACTGCAGCCTGTATTATTCCCTGACCGAGGGCACGCTCGGCACGGATGCACTGGCGCATAGCTGGCCGCGAGGCCTACGCAAATATGCGTTCCCCCCAGTGAGCCTACTCGCACAGCTTCTGTGCAAGATCAGGGAGGACAAGGAGCAGGTCCTTTTGGTCGCCCCGTACTGGCACGGCCGGACCTGGTTCCCCGAACTCATACTCCTTGCGACAGCCCCTCCCTGGCCTATTTCCTCTGAGACCGGACCTCCTTACTCAGAGACGGGGCACCCATTGGCACCCGCGTCCCGACCTTTGGAGCCTCCACGTGTGGCTCCTAGACGGGACACGGCAGGTTTGTGTGGCCTACCACCTACGGTGGTCGCCACCATCACTTCCGCTAGGGCAGAGTCCACTCGGCATGCCCATGCGTTGAAGTGGAACCTCTTCGTCACCTGGTGCTCTTCCCGCCAAGAAGACCCCTGGAAATGCCCGATCGGGTCCGTGCTTGAGTTTCTCCAAGAGGGGCTGGAGCGAAGGCTGTCTCCCTCCACCCTCAAGGTATATGTGGCCGCAATATCTGCCCACCACGATCTCTTGGAGAACAAAAAGGTAAGTCAGCACGACCTGGTCATCAGGTTTCTGAGGGGAGCTAGGAGACTGAATCCTCCTCGCTCTCCTCTCGTACCCTCTTGGGACCTCGCAGTAGTGTTAACTGCTCGGCAGAGACCTCCCTTTAGCCTTTGCGGTCGGTTGATATTAAGTTTCTGTCTATGAAGACGGCTCTGCTGACCGCATTGGCCTCAGTCAAGAGGGTCGGGGACCTGCAGGCATTTTCGGTTGACGAAGCGTGCCTGGAATTCGGGCCGGCTAACTCTCACGTGATCCTGAGACCCCGGCTTGGATATGTGCCCAAGGTTCCCACCACTCCATTTAAGGACCAGGTGGTGAACCTGCAAGCGCTGCCTTTGGAGGAGGCAGACCCAGCCTTGGCATTGCTCTGTCCAGTACGCGCCCTTCGCGCCTACGTAGACATGACGCAGTGTTTCAGGACCTCAGACCAGCTCTTTGTCTGTTATGGTGGAGAGCGGAAGGGAAGTGCTCTCTCAAAGCAAAGGCTGTCTCACTGGATAGTGGACACCATTGCTTTGGCTTACCAGCAGCAAGGCCGACCATGTCCCCTTGGTGTGAGGGCACACTCCACCCGGAGTGTGGCCTCCTCTTGGGCTCTAGCGCATGGCGCCTCGCTAGCAGACATCTGCAGAGCTGCAGGCTGGGCGACACCCAACACATTCGCCAGATTCTACAATCTCCGAGTGGAGCCAGTGTCCGACTATGTACTCGCCCCCCCGAGGGGCCGGTGATGGGCCAGGCTCAGGTGTCTTCGCTTGCTCGCCACTCCACTCCACGGACTGGATACGTGCGATATTTTCCTCAGGTGAGCTCCCCGAGAGCCCTGAGCTCCTCCAGCACTGTCGACGCCGACATCAGTTCAGTCTGCCCTTTCGAGCCCAGACCCTCATGTCCGGCCAGGTGCCCCATGTGCATGGTTCCCTCCGGCGACCCCCACATGTGTATTTCACCGTAAGTCTCCGAAGTGAGCGGGTTTCTTCCCTTGGCGTGTCCCCGCCACCCCTAGGGTTAAAAATCCACCTTCGGCTGGTACCCTAGAGATCTTCCACATGCAGCCCCTAACGGCTCATATGTGTCTCTTAAGTCCTCCCCACGGGTAGGCATTTTGGCATTCCCTCACTGGGATATGCTTCCCAGTGTACCTTGGTATTCCTGTGTTGAGTGGGAGTCCTTCGTCCGTATTAGTCTTACGACAGGCAACTCACACTTACGCAGGGCGCTGGAAGACAGCTGAGTGGCGGGATTATATTGGGACCCCCATTCGTTAGTCACTAACGTTACGTCGTAGTGACTGAACGAAAGGGAACGTCTCGGTTACGGATGTAACCCTCATTCCCTGAGGAGGGAACGGAGACGTAACGTCCCCTTGCCACATCAGCTGTGCTACCTGGAACGCAGGAGTTCAGTCTTGGCTCCTCAAGCAGGTAACATAATGCGATATTGCCTCGTACTTCCTTATATACTCACGCGGTGAGGCGGAGTTACGTATGCAAATTCCGCATGCCCCATGGCATTGGCACGCCATTGGGCGTTCCCTTTCGTTCAGTCACTACGACGTACGTTAGTGACTAACGAATGGGGGTTTCGCTTAGAAGCCAATCATCTTCTTCGTATTCAACAGCGCCCAATGGCAGTGCCAATGCCATGGGCATGCGGAATTTGCATGCGTAACTCCGCCCCACCTCGTGGGTATATAAGGAAGTACGCTGGCAACATCGCATTATGTTTCTGCTTTGGAGCCAAGAGGATCTCTTCACTCCTACAAGCCTGATCTGAGTCTTCGACAGCTTTTCGAGACGAGCAGCTTTCCAGAGGCGTTGGTGTTACGGCGCGTTCCAGTGATCATCATACTTCCTGCTTGCTGATCTGCGCAGTGGTCTGCTGACAGCTGGTGTGTTGGTCCCTGGGCGCTTCGGCGTTCTCTGCGAGGCTTTCCTCTCATAAAAGAGCTTACACGTGACGCGTCCTTTTCAGGATGTCTCGTCCGTGTACTTCTGGGTGTGGTCGGTTGCTTTCCTCCTCTGATGGGCACGAACACTGTCTGGTATGTTTGGGCTTTCAGCATGCT
This sequence comes from Gobio occitaniae, assembly GCA_033150135.1. NCBI lineage: Eukaryota > Metazoa > Chordata > Actinopteri > Cypriniformes > Gobionidae > Gobio > Gobio occitaniae. The sequence continues at coordinate 43,455 of JARQWZ010004370.1, read as the reverse complement.
CAGACAGCGTTCGCGGATGCGTCATGTTCTCACTGCGGGAACATGACCATCGCAGTGTTGCGGTCAAGACTCCATGACCTTTGTAATGAAGTGAGAGTCCCCTCTACCACACCCCGATCTACTGAGTCCCAGAGGCCCAGTACTTCGGCTGGAGGTCAGGGTGACTTGACGGTTACGGTGTGGAACAAAGCCCCGACGCTCATGCCTCGGGCCACACCCCCGTCTTGCACACTGCAACCCGCGAGTGTTCAGACGCAGATCGCGGGGCCGGCTCCGGCCCCCCCGCGCATCTCGTTTGGCGCTCCGGAGGAGGATGCGATGTCGATCACCGCATCACAAGGTGGGCTCGAGTCCTCTGGAGATGATGACTCGGCTGTGCTGCCGCCTTCGGGCGTGCCAGCATTGCCCGAGTCAGATCCAGAGCTGACAGCCATGTTGTCTCGGGCAGCCGCGAGCTTAGGGATAGAGTGGAACCCTCCACCCTGTCCCGAACGTTCAAGGCTCGATGATTGGTTTTTGGGGGCCCGCGCTGACAACCGTCAGTCCCCGCCCTCAATACCTTTCTTTCCCGAGCTGCATGAGGAACTCACGCGGTCCTGGAAGTCCCCGTTGTCTTCCCGCGACCGTTCGGTGACTTCCTCCGCCTTCTCCATCCTCGATGGGGCGGCAGCTCAAGGGTACACTGGGATCCCTCCAGTTGAACGTTCTGTTGCGATGCAACTGTGTCCTCAGAGCGCTTCAACCTGGCGTGGTGATCCTAAGCACCCCTCCAAAGCCTGTCGGTTCACATCAACCTTGGTTTCGAAATCGCACAGAGCCGCGGGGCAGGCTGCCGCTTCGCTGCATGCCATGGCGATCCTCCAGGTCTACCAGGCCAGGATCCTCAAGGACATGCACGAGGGTGGAGTTGATCCGGGGCTCTTAAATGAGCTGCGTGCCGCCACCGACCTCGCTCTCCGGGCGACGAAGGTGACCGCACGCTCCCTGGGTCAAGTGATGTCCACAAATGTGGTCCAGGAGCGTCACCTGTGGCTGAACCTGGCTGATATGCGGGACACCGAGCGGACCCGGTACCTCGATGCCCCCATATCCCAGGCCGGCCTCTTCGGCGGGGCGGTTGAGGACTTCGCCCAACAGTTCTCAATCGCCCAGAAGCAGACTGAGGCTATTAAGCACGTACTGCCCCGGCGGCCAGCTGCTGCCTCCACCCAGCCGCCGGCGCAGTCAACTCAGTCTGCTCCACGCCGAGGACGCCCTCCTAAGGCTCCCGCCCCTCCCACCTGGTCCAAGCAGCAGCCTTCACCCGGGCCGGGTCGCGGAGGAAGCCGTAGGAAGGCGTCCAAGTCCCCTCAGGCCGCCCCGCGCCCCGCTAAACGCCAGGCCAAGCGGCGCTCCTGAGACGGACGGCTCAGGAATGGGAAATTCTTTCGAGGAGATGGTAGCAGGACCACTCCTTCCCCCGGTGGAGGGCCGGGGGAGAATCCTTTGTTCAGCTGCTGGCCCCCGGGTCAGCAGCACCCTATGTTGGTCAAAGAAAGAATTAACACTCCCATCCCTGAGCCCGCAGAGTCCGGTGATGACGGTGCGCGCCACCCACGGGTCCCGCCACTCGCATCCCACTCTGTCGCCAGCCTCCTGGCAGAGCAGACCCCAGTGGAACGTGCGTCCTTCCCTGGTCTCCTCTGTCAGGACGCAGCTGTCAACCGTGCCCCCGCACCGGGACGCCCCACAGCCTCCCATGTCCGGGCCGGTGACGCTGCATCGCTGCAAGCCCACACCGGGTACGTCTGTACACCGTATGACCCGCTGGTGCAGTTTCTGGATGTCTGGCTTCAGCTTCCAGGGCTGTCCCGCTGGGTCGAGCGGACCGTCAGGCGCGGCTATGCGATTCAGTTCGCGCGGGTTCCTCCCTGCTTCCGGGGAGTCCGTTCCACCATGATCGGGGCCAACGCCCCCGTCATGCGAGCGGAGATTGCCACCCTACTGGCGAAGGGTGCGATCGAACCTGTCCCTCCAGCCGAGATGAATTACGGGTTTTACAGCCCGTACTTCATTGTACCCAAAAAGACCAGTGGGCTACGGCCAATCCTGGACCTGCGCGTCTTGAACCGTTACCTTCACCGGTTTCCGTTCAAGATGGTGACAGCGAAACGCCTTTTCGAATGCGTTCGTCCACACGATTGGTTTGCAGCGATCGACCTGAAGGACGCCTACTTCCATGTCTCCATTTTTCCTCGACACAGACCGTTCCTACGGTTTGCTTTCGAGGGGCGGGCATATCAGTACGCAGTTCTACCATTCGGGCTATCTCTGTCCCCTCGCGTCTTTACGAAGATTGCCGAGGCAGCCCTTGCGCCCCTTCGGCAGCACGGGGTCCGCATCCTGAATTACCTCGACGACTGGCTCATACTGGGTCCCTCTCGAGAGCAGGTTTGCGGACACAGAGATCTGGTGCTCCATCACCTAGCCCGTCTGGGCCTTCGGGTCAACTGGGAGAAGAGCAAACTTTGCCCCGCGCAGAGGATCTCTTTTCTCGGTATGGATATCGACTCGGTCGCCATGTGCGCGCAGCTTTCGAGCGAGCGCGCGCAGTCTCTGCTGACTTCCCTTCGACAAGTCGAGGGCCAGAGTGCGGTTCCACTGAAATGGTTTCAGAGGCTCCTGGGGCATATGGCATCTGCAGCCGCGGTAACGCCGCTCGGATTGCTTCATATGAGACCGCTTCAGCACTGGCTACGCGATCGAGTCCCGAGATGGGCATGGCGGTCTGGCACGCTCCGGGTACAAGTGACTCGGGCCTGCTTACAGACACTCACCCCGTGGTCGAACCTCAGTTTTCTACGGACCGGAGTGTCCTTAGAACGAGCTTCCAGGCATGTTGTTGTGACAACAGATGCATCATCCACGGGCTGGGGTGCCATGTGCAATGGACAAGCAGCCGCGGGCTCCTGGACAGGACCCCAGCGCCTTCTGCATGTCAATTGCCTCGAGTTACTGGCAGTACGGTTCGCCCTGCAGCGCTTCCGAGCGTTGCTGAGGGGTCAACATGTGCTAGTCAGGACAGACAACACGGCCGTAGTAGCGTACATCAACCACCAGGGCGGTCTACGCTCCCACCGTATGTCTCAACTCGCCCGCCATCTCGTTTTGTGGAGTCAGAAGCGCCTGAGGTCCCTTCGTGCTGTCCACATCCCGGGAGACCTGAACTGTGCAGCCGACGAGCTCTCACGGTTTCAGCCTCTCCCCGGAGAGTGGAGACTCCACCCCCAGACGGTCCAGCTGATATGGGAACGGTTCGGCGACACACAGGTAGATCTGTTTGCCTCCCAGGACTCTTCCCATTGCTCCCTGTTTTATTCCCTGACCGAGGGCACCCTCGGCACGGATGCACTGGCGCACAGCTGGCCGTCAGGGCTATGCAAGTATGCGTTTCCCCCAGTGAGCCTTCTTGCACGGGTACTGTGCAAGATCAGGGAGGACAAGGAGCAGGTCATGTTGGTCGCCCCGTATTGGCACGGCCAGACCTGGTTCCCCGAACTCTTACTCCTTGCGACAGCCCCTCCCTTGCCTATTCCTCTGAGACCGGACCTCCTTACTCAGAGACGGGGCACCTTTTGGCACCTGCGTCCAGCGTTCTGGAAGCTCCACGTGTGGCTTCTGGACGGGACACGGTAGGTTTGAGTAGCCTTCCACCTGCGGTGGTCGCTACCATCACTTCCGCTAGAGCTGAGTCTACACGACGTCTCTATGCGTTGAAGTGGAACCTCTTCGTCACATGGTGCTCTTCCCGCCAAGAAGACCCCTGGAAATGCCCGATCGGGTCCGTGCTATCGTTTCTCCAAGAGGGGCTGGAGCGAAGGCTGTCTCCCTCCACCCTTAAAGTATATGTGGCCGCAATATCTGCCTACCACGATCTCCTGGGAGACAAAAAGGTAAGTCAGCACGACCTGATCATCAGGATCCTGAGGGGGGCGAGGAGACTGAATCCTCCTCGCTCTCCTCTCGTTCCGTCTTGGGACCTCTCAGTAGTCTTAAGTGCTCTGCAGAGGCCTCCCTTTGAGCCTTTGCGGTCGGCCGAGATTAAGTTCTTGTCTATGAAGACGGCTCTGCTGACCGCATTGGCCTCGCTTAAGAGGGTCGGGGACCTGCAAGCATTTTCGGTTGACGAAGCGTGCCTTGAGTTCGGGCCGGCTAACTCTCACGTGATCCTGAGACCCCGGCCCGGATATGTGCCCAAGGTTCCCACCACTCCGTTCCGAGATCAGGTGGTGAACCTGCAAGCGCTGCCTTTGGAGGAGGCAGACCCAGCCTTGGCATTGCTCTGTCCAGTACGCGCTCTCCGCGCCTACGTAGACATGACGCAGTGTTTCAGGACCTCAGACCAGCTCTTTGTCTGTTATGGTGGAGAGCGGAAGGGAAGTGCTCTCTCAAAGCAGAGGTTGTCTCACTGGATAGTGGACACCATTGTTTTGGCTTACCAGCAGCAAGGCCGACCATGTCCCCTTGGTGTGAGGGCACACTCCACCCGGAGTGTGGCCTCCTCTTGGGCTCTAGCGCATGGCGCCTCGCTAACAGACATCTGCAGAGCTGCAGGCTGGGCGACACCCAACACATTCGCCAGATTCTACAATCTCCGAGTGGAGCCAGTGTCCGACTATGTACTCGCCCCTACGGGTGGCCGGTAATGGACCAGGCTCAGGTGTCTTCGCTTGCTCGCCATTCCACTCCCAGGACTGGATACGTGCGATATTTTCCTCAGGTGAGCTCCCCGAGAGCCCTGAGCTCCTCCAGCACTGCTTACGCCGACATCAGTTCAGTCTGCCCTTTCGAGCCCAGACCCTCATGTCCGGCCAGGTGCTCCGTGTGCATGGTTCCCCTCCGGCGACCCCCACACGAGTATTCCCACCGTAAGCCTCCTCAGTGAGCAGGTGTCTTTCCCTTGGCAAGTCCCTGCCACCCCTAGGGTTAAAAATCCACCTTCGGCTGGTACCCTAGAGATCTTCCATATGCAGCCCTTAGCGGGTCATATGTGTATTCTCTAAGTCCTCCCCACGGGTAGGCATCTTGGCATTCCCTCACTGGGATATGCTTCCCAGTGTACCTTGGTAATCCTGTGATAAGTGGGAGTCCTAGGGCCTTAAGTGGCGGGATCTCACACTTACGCAGGGCACTGGATGACAGCTGAGTGGCGTTGTTGTATAGGATCCCCCATTCGTTAGTCACTAACGTACGTCGTAGTGACTGAACGAAAGGGAACGTCCGGTTACGTGTGTAACCCTCGTTCCCTGAGGAGGGAACGGAGACGTACGTTTCCTTTGCCACGTCAGCTGTGCTGCCTGGAACGCGGAGTTCAGTCTTGGCTCCTGCAGCAGTAACATAATGCGATGTTGCCAGCGTACTTCCTTATATACCCACGAGGTGGGGCGGAGTTACGCATGCAAATTCCGCATGCCCATGGCATTGGCACTGTCATTGGGCGCTGTTGAATACGAAGAAGATGATTGGCTTCTAAGCGAAACCCCCATTCGTTAGTCACTAACGTCAGGGAACGAGGGTTACATCCGTAACCGAGACGTTTTTTTTTTTTTTTTTTACATGTTATGGCTGTACAGAAGTCCATATTTGACCTACTGAACATATTTTTGCCCAAAGGTCAAAAAGGCACTCATTGACTTTCCTTCTGGTTGCAATAAGTAGCTAAAAAGTCTACAAAAGGTTGTGTTTTTTTTGTTTGTTTTTTTTTTGTTACATATTATGGCTGTACAAAAAGTCAATTTTTGACCTACAGAACAAATCTTTCTCAAAGGTCAAAAAGTCACTCATTGACTTTTCTTCTGGTTCGAATAAGTAGCTAAAAGGTCTACAAATGGTTTAAAAATTTTTTTTTTTTTTTTTTTTTACATATAATGGCTGTACAAAGTCCATATTTGACCTACTGAACAAATTTTTGTCCCAAATGTCAAAAAGTCACTCATTGACTTCCCTTCTGATTCCAATTAGTAGCTAAAACGTCAACAAAAGGTTTTAATCTTTAATTTTTTGTTTTTGTTTTTTTTTACAAATGGCTGTACAAGAAGTCCATATTTGACCTACAGAACATGTTTTTGGACTAAGAGTCCATACACACTAATTCACTATACATACTCATTGACTTCCATTCTGATTCCAATTAGTAGTTAAAAGGTCCACATTTTTTTAATAAATTTTTTGGCTGTACAGAAGTCCATATTTGACCTAAAGAACATGTTTTAGGCCTAAGAGTCCTTAAACACTATACATATACATGTATAGTGTATATGTATACACTATACATATACATATACATATACAGTACTATACATACTCATTGAATTCCCTTCTTATTCCCTTTACAAGCCAAAATTTCCACAAAAATGTTTGACATGTTATGGCTGTATAGAAGTCCATATTTGACGTACTGAAAATATTTTTGTCCCTAAGGTCAAAAAACTCACTCATTGACTTCCCTTCTGATTTCAATTTGTAGCCAAAAGTTCCACAAAATTTTTTTTTTTTTTTTTTTTTTTTTTTTTTTTACATGTTATGGCTGTACAGAAGTCCATATTTGACCTACTGAAAATTGTTTTGTCTCAAAGGTCAAAAAGTCACTCATTGATTTCCCTTCTGATTCCAATAAGTAGCTTACATGTCTAAAAAAGGTGTTAATTTTTTTTTTTTTTTTTTTTTTACATATAATGGCTGTACAAAGTCCATATTTGACCGACTGAACAAATTTTTGTCCCAAAGGTCAAAAAGTCACTCATTGACTTCCCTTCTGGTTCCAATTAGTAGCTAAAACGTCTACAAAAATTTTTAATCTTTAAATTTTTTTTTTTTTTTTTACATATTATGGCTGTACAAGAACTCCATGTTTAACTTACTGAACATATTTTTGGCCCAAGAGTCCTTGAACACTAACTTACTATACATACACACTCTTTGACTTCCCTTCTGAATCCTATTGCTAGCAAAAAGTTCCACAAAAAGGTTTTAATTTTTTTTTCAATTTTTTTTTTTACATATTATGGCTGTACAGAAGTCCATATTTGACCTACTGAACATATTTTTGTCCCAAAGGTAAAAAAGTCACTCATTGATTTCCCTTCTGATTCCAATAAGTAGCTAAAAGGTCCACAAAAGGTTTTAATTATTTATTTATTTTTTTTACATATTATGGCTGTACAAGAAGTCCATATTTAACTTACTGAACATATTTTTGGCCCAAGAGTCCTTGAACACTAACTTACTATATATACACACTCTTTGACTTCCCTTCTGAATCCAATTGCTAGCCAAAAGTTCCACAAAAAGGTTTTAATTTTTTTTTCTAATTTTTTTTTTTTTACATGTTATGGCTGTACATAAGTCCATATTTGACCTACTGAACATATTTTTGCCCAAAGGTCAAAAAGTCACTCATTGACTTTCCTTCTGGTTCCAATAAGTAGCTAAAAGGTCTACAAAAGGTTAAAAAATATATTTTTTATTATTATTATTATTATTTTTTTTACATATTATGGCTGTACAAAGTCCATTTTTGACCTACTGAACACATTTTTGTCCCAAAGGTCAAAAAGTCTTTCATAGACTTTTCTTCTGGTTCGAATAAGTAGCTAAAAGGTCTACAAAAGGCTTTAAATTGTTTTTTTTTTGTTAGTTTTTTTTCACATATTATGGCTGTACAAGAAGTCCACATTTGACCGACTGAACACATTTTTGTCCCAAATGTCAAAAAGTCACTCATTGACTTCCCTTCTGGTTCCAATTAGTAGCTTACAGTTCTAAAAAAGGTTTTAATTTAAAACATTTTTTTTTTTTTTACATATTATGGCTGTACAAGAAGTACCTATTTGACCTACTGAAAATATTCTTGGCCCAAAGGTCAAAAAAGTCACTCATTGACTTCCCTTCTGATTCCAATAAGTAGCTAAAAGGTCCACAAAAGGTTATAATTATTTTTATTTTTTTTTACATATTATGGCTGTACAAGAAGTCCATATTTAACTTACTGAACATATTTTTGGCCCAAGAGTCCTTGAACACTAACTTACTATATATACACACTCTTTGACTTCCCTTCTGAATCCAATTGCTAGCCAAAAGTTCCACAAAAAGGTTTTAATTTTTTTTTCTAAATTTTTTTTTTACATGTTATGGCTGTACAGAAGTCCATATTTGACCTACTGAACATATTTTTGCCCAAAGGTCAAAAAGTCACTCATTGACTTTCCTTCTGGTTCCAATAAGTAGCTAAAAGGTCTACAAAAGGTTAAAAAAAATATTTTTTATTATTATTATTATTTTTTTTTTTACATATTATGGCTGTACAAAGTCCATTTTTGACCTACTGAACACATTTTTGTCCCAAAGGTCAAAAAGTCACTCATAGACTTTTCTTCTGGTTCGAATAAGTAGCTAAAAGGTCTACAAAAGGCTTTAAGTTGTTTTTTTTTGTTTGTTTTTTTTCACATATTATGGCTGTACAAGAAGTCCACATTTGACCGACTGAACACATTTTTGTCCCAAATGTCAAAAAGTCACTCATTGACTTCCCTTCTGGTTCCAATTAGTAGCTAAAACGTCTACAAAAATTTTTAATCTTTACATTTTTTTTTTTTTTACATATTATGGCTGTACAAGAAGTCCATGTTTAACTTACTGAACATATTTTTGGCCCAAGAGTCCTTGAACACTAACTTACTATACATACACACTCTTTGACTTCCCTTCTGAATCCAATAGCTAGCCAAAAGTTCCACAAAAAGGTTTTAATTGTTTTTTTTTTGTTTTGTTTTTTACATGTTATGGCTGTACAGAAGTCCATATTTGACCTACTGAACATATTTTTGCCCAAAGGTGAAAAAGTCACTCATTGACTTCCCTTTTGGTTCCAATTAGTAGCTAAAACGTCTACAAAAGGTTTTAATTTTTAAAAATATATATTTTTTTTTACATATTATGGCTGTACAAGAAGTCCATATTTGACCTACTGAACATGTTTTTGGACTAAGAGTCCATACACACTATACATACTCATTGACTTCCATTCTGATTCCAATTAGTAGTTAAAAGGTCCACATTTTTTTTGTACATGTTTTGGCTGTACAGAAGTCCATATTTGACCTAAAGAACATGTTTTAGGCCTAAGAGTCCTTAAATACTAATTTACTATACATACTCATTGACTTCCCTTCTTATTCGCTTTACTAGCCAAAATATCCACAAAAATGTTTGACATGTTCTGGCTGTACAGAAATCCATATTAGACCTACTGAACATATTTTTGTCCCAAAGGTCAAAAAGTCACTCATTGATTTCCCTTCTGATTCCAATAAGTAGCTAACAGGTCTAAAAAAGGTTGAATTTATTTTATTTATTTATTTATTTATTTTTTATTTTTTTTTTACATATTATGGCTGTACAAGAAGTCCATGTTTAACTTACTGAGCATTTTTTTGGCCCAAGAGTCCTTGAACACAAACTTACTATACATACACACTCTTTGACTTCCCTTCTGAATCCAATTGCTAGCCAAAAGTTCCACAAAAATGTTTGACACCTAATGGCTGTACAAAGTCCATATTTGACCTACTGAACAAATTTTTGTCCCAAAGGTCAAAAAGTAACTAATTGACTTCCCTTCTGGTATAATTTCCTGTTTGTATGAAGAGCTGCTCTCTCAGGCTATGTATTTTCTGTATTCTATTCTGAAGAAACGATTTCTATGCAGCCATGTTTGTTTTGTAAATCTTATTATTTTCAATTAAATAAAAAAAAAACTTCCCTTCTGGTTCCAATTAGTAGCTAAAACGTCTACAAAAGGTTTAACTTTTTATTTATTTATTTTTTTTTATAAATAATGGTTGTACAAAGTCCATATTTGACCGAATTAACACATTTTTGTCCCAAAGGTCAAAAAGTCACTCATTGACTTCCCTTATGTTTCCAATACTCAGTTTACAGGTCTAAAAAAGGTTTAAAATATTTATATATATATATATTTTTTTGCATATTATGGTTGTACAAGAAGTCCATATTTGACCTACTGAACATGTTTTTGGATTAAGAGTCCATACACACTAACTCACTATACATACTTATAGACTTCCCTTCTGAATCCAATTACCAGCCAAAAGTCCCACAAAAGGTTTTTTTAAGTTATTTTTTTTTTTTAAACAAATTTTGTCTGTACAAGAAGTCCACATTTAACCTACTGAACATATTTTTGGCCCAAGAGACTTTGAACACTAACTTACTATACATACACACTCGTTGAGTTCCCTTCTGAATCCAATTGCTAGCCAAAAGTTCCACAAAAAGGTTTTAATTTTTTTGTATTATTATTTTTTTTTTACATTTTATGGCTGTACAAAGTCCATATTGGACATACTGAACACATTTTTGGGCCAAGATTCCATAAATACTAAATTAAATACTCAATCAAGTCTCTTCTAAATCCAATTACTAGCCTAAAGTTCTACAAAAGGGTTTTTAAAGTGTTGTTTTTATTCTTACATGTTATGGCTGTACAGAAGTCTATATTTGACCTTCCGAATATGTTTTTGGCCAAGGGTCCACACAATATTTTAAACTATATATTTTCAAAGACTCCTTATGTTAAATCAGCCATACCGTACTCCATCTACTGACCTACTGAACATATTTCTGTCTGAATATTCGTGTCCATAAGTAGTCCAAATGTCCATTTTTGACCCTTTGTCCACAAAAGGGAATCAGAAGGGAAGTCAATGAGTAAGTTCATGATCGAGGCCAGAAATTTGTTCAGTTGATCATATATATACTGTATGTCTGATTTAATATCAAAAGGCGTCTCTGAAAATAAATAGCAAATGGAAACTTTTGTGAACCCTTTGGCAAAAAATATGTTCAGTAGGTCAAATATGGACTATTGTCTGATTTAACATGAGAAGGAATAATTGAGATTATATAGTTGAAAACCTTTGTAGACACCTTGGCCAGAAACATTTTCATTAGGTCAAATATGGACTTCTGTTTAGCAATAACATGTAAAATAAGTTTCAATACACAATTATAGACTCTTTATGATGATAAATCAGCCATAGTCCATTTTTTTTTACCAAAGTATCCTTGAAAACTGATTTAATACTACTCATTGACTTCAATGTTACAACAGCCGTACATTATTACAACCTGATTTAACATAATATTGAGTCAATGAATATGGATAGTAAGTCAATGTTCAAGGACGAAAAAAAATATGGTCCGCGGGTAAAATATGGACTACTGATTCACCATCAAATGGAGTCTATGAGGAAAATATAGAAAATAACCTTTTGTGGACCCTTCGGCCAGAAATAAGTTCTTTAGGTCAAATATAGACTAATTTAATGCTTAGAGTCAAAAAGTATGGATAATAAGTCAATATTCAAGGAGACTTTAAATATGTTCAGTAGAATTAATATGTAATATGTATGGCTTGATGTAACGTAAGGAGTCAATGAGTATTTATAGTAATTTAATATTTGAGGACTCATCGGCCAGAAACAGATTCAGTAGGTCATAATGTACTACGTTCCGGTCGATTTAACATGAGGAGTCAAAGGTAATTATAAGACATTTTATGTTTGAGGATTCGTCGGTGAGAAAGATGTTCAACAGGACATAATTATCTGCTTCCCCGCATTACTCCTGGCAAGACAACTCATTCCGAGGTGCATTGAGGAGATAGACCTTTTGAATTGACAGATGTTGCCATGCACTTGCTAATGCAAAAGCACTTATCAGTTATTTTATGCACTGCAAAATCACTTGTCTCTTCAATGCACAAAAAGTTATTATATCTAATGCAATGCAACAGCACTTATCTCTTCAATGCACAACGAGTCTTGTGTGCAGTGCAACGCAAAAGCACTAATCATTTAAATGCACAACGAGTTCTTGAATATAAAGAAATGCAAAATCACTTGTCTCTTCAATGCACAATGAGTTTAGTATGCATTCCAATGCAAAAGCACTAAACTCGTCAATTCACAAGTTTTTTTAATGCTATGCAATGCAAACGCACTAATCTATTCAATGAACAATGTGTTTTGTGTGCATTGCAATGCAAAACTACTATTCTCTTAAATGCACACCGAGTTCTTGAATGCAATGCAATGCAAAATCACTTGTCTCTTCAATGCACAAAAAATTCTTATATGCATTGCAATGCAAAAGCACTAATCTCGTCAATGCACAAGTTTTTTTTTAATGCAATGCAATGCAAAAGCACTAATCTGTTCAATGCACACCGTGTCTTGTATGCATTGCAATGCAAAAGTACTAATCTCATCAATGCACACGTTTTTTGCAAATGCAAACGCACTAATCTGTTCAATGCACACCGAGTGTTTGAATGCAGTATAATACAAAATCAATTGACTCTTCAATGCACGAGTTCTTGAATGCAATGCAAAATCACTTTTCTCTTCAATGCACGAAAAGTTCTTATATGCAATGCAATGCAAACGCACTAATCTCGTCAATGCACAAGTGTTTTTTAATGCGATGCAATGCAAAATCACTTGTCATTGAAGAATGCACAATGTGTTTTGTATGCATTGCAATACAAAATCACTTGTCTCTTCAATGCACAACGAGTTCTTGAATGCAATGCAATGCAACATCACTTGTCTCTTCAATGCAGAGAGTTTAGTATGCATTGCAATGCAAAAGTACTAATCTCATCAATGCACAAGTTTTTTTTATTGCGATGCAAGGCAAACGCACATATCTATTCAATGCACAATGTGTTTTGTATGCATTGCAAAACCATTATTCTCTTCAATAAAAACACCCAATTTTTGAATGCAATTCAACACAAAATCCCTTGTCTCTTCAATGCACGAGTTCTTGAATGCAATGCAATGCAAAATCACTTGTCTCTTCAATGCACAAGTTTGTTTTAATGCAATGCAATGCAAAAGCACTAATCTGTTCAATGCACACCGAGTCTTGTATGCATTGCAATGCAAAAGTACTAATCTCATCAATGCACAAGTTTTTTTTATTGCGATGCAATGCAAATGAACTAATCAATTCAATGCACGTGTTTTTTGTGCATTGCAATAAAAAACTACTATTCTCTTTAATGCACGAATTTTGTATGCATTGCAATGCAAAAGCACTAATCTATTCAATGCACAATGCGTTTTGTATGCATTGCAATACAAAATCACTTGTCTCTTCAATGCACAACGAGTTCTTGAATGCAATGCAATGCAACATCACTTGTCTCTTCAATGCACAATGTGTTTTGTGTGCATTGCAATACAAAACCACTATTCTCTTCAATGCACAACGAGTTTTGTATGTATTGCAATGCAAAGCACTAATCTATTCAATGCACAATGCGTTTTGTATGCATTGCAATGCAAAACCACTATTCTCTTCAATTCACACCGAGTTTTTGAATGCAATGCAATACAAAATCACTTGTCTCTTTAATGCACAATGAGTTCTTGAATGCAATGCAAAAGCACTTGTCTCTTCAATGCACAAGTTTGTTTTAATGCAATGCAATGCAAAAGCACTAATCTGTTCAATGCACACCGAGTCTTGTATGCATTGCAATGCAAAAGTACTAATCTCATCAATGCACAAGTTTTTTTTATTGCGATGCAATGCAAAAGCACTAATCTATTCAATGCACAATGCGTTGTATGCATTGCAATGCAAAACCACTATTCTCTTCAATGCACACCGAGTTTTTGAATGCAATGCAATACAAAATCACTTGTCTCTTCAATGCACAAAAAGTTCTTATATGTAATGCAATGCAAAATCACTTTCTTCAATGCACAAAAAGTTCTTATATGCAATGCAATGCAAAAGCACTAATCTGGTCAAAGCACAATTTTTTTTATTGCGACGCAATGCAAAATCACTTGTCTCCAATGCACAACGAGTTCTTGAATGCAATGCAATGCAACATCACTTGTCTCTTCAATGCACAATGTGTTTTGTATGCATTGCAATACAAAATCACTTGTCTCTTCAATGCACAACGAGTTCTTGAATGCAATGCAATGCAACATCACTTGTCTCTTCAATGCACAATGAGTTTAGTATGCATTGCAATGCAAAAGTACTAATCTCATCAATGCACAAGTTTTTTTTATTGCGATGCAAGGCAAACGCACATATCTATTCAATGCAAAATGTGTTTTGTATGCATTGCAAAACCATTATTCTCTTCAATAAAAACACAATTTTTGAATGCAATGCAATGCAAAATCACTTGTCTCTTCAATGCACAACGAGTTCTTGAATGCAATGCAATGCAAAATCACTTGTCTCTTCAATGCACAAGTTTGTTTTAATGCAATGCTATGCAATGCAAAAGCACTAATCTGTTCAATGCACACCGAGTCTTGTATGCATTGCAATGCAAAAGTACTAATCTCATCAATGCACAAGTTTTTTGCACAACGAGTTCTTGAATGCAATGCGATGCAAAATCACTTGTCTCTTCAATGCACAAGTTTGTTTTAATGCAATGCTATTGCGATGCAATGCAAAAGCACTAATCTATTCAATGCACAATGCGTTTTGTAAGCATTGCAATGCAAAACCACTATTCTCTTCATCGCACACCGAGTTTTTGAATGCAATGCAATACAAAATCACTTGTCTCTTCAATGCACAAAAAGTTCTTATATGCAATGCAATGCAAAATAACTGGCTCTTCAATGCACAAAACGTTCTTATATGCAATGCAATGCAAACGCACTAATCTGTTCAATGCACACCGAGTCTTGTATGCATTGCAATGCAAAAGTACTAATCTCATCAATGCACAAGTTTTTTTTTATTGCGATGCAATGCAAATGAACTAATCTATTCAATGCACGTGTTTTTTGTGCATTGCAATACAAAACTACTATTCTCTTTAATGCACGAGTTTTGTATGCATTGCAATGCAAAAGCACTAATCTATTCAATGCACAATGCGTTTTGTAAGCATTGCAATGCAAAACCACTATTCTCTTTATCGCACACCGAGTTTTTGAATGCAATGCAATACAAAATCACTTGTCTCTTCAATGCACAAAAAGTTCTTATATGCAATGCAATGCAAAATCACTTGTCTCTTCAATGCACAACAAGTTCGTATATGCAATGCAACAGCACATCTCTCAATGCACAATGAGTTCTGGATGTATTGCAATGCAAAAGCACCAATCTCGTCAATGCACAAGTTTTTTTTTTAATGCAATGCAATGCAAACGCACTAATCTATTCAATGCACAATGTGTTTGTGTGCATTGCAATGCAAAACCACTATTCTCTTCAATGCACACCGAGTTTTTGAATGCAATGCAATACAAAATCACTTTTCTCTTAAATGCACAACGAGTTCTTGAATGCAATGCAAAATCACTTGTCTCTTCAATGCACAAGTTTGTTTTAATGCAATGCTATTGCGATGCAATGCATTGCATTCAAGAACTCGTTGTGCATTTAAGAGAAAAGTGATTTTGTATTGCAAAGTCTCTTCAATGCACAAAAAGTTCTTATATGCAATGCAATGCAAAATCACTTGTCTCTTCAATGCACAAAAAGTTCTTATATGCAATGCAATGCAAAAGCACTAATCTCGTCAATGCACAAGTTTTTTTTTAATGCAATGCAATGCAATGCAAACGCACTAATCTATTCAATGCACAATGTGTTTGTGTGCATTGCAATGCAAAACCACTATTTTCTTAAATGCACGAGTTCTTGAATGCAATGCAATGCAAAATCCCTTGTCTCTTCAATGCTCAAAAAGTTCTTATATGCAATGCAATGCAAAAGCACTAATCTCGTCAATGCACAAGTTTTTTTTAATGCAATGCAATGCAAAAGCACTAATCTATTCAATGCACAATGTGTTTTGTGTGCATTGCAATACAAAACCACTATTCTCTTCAATGCACGAGTTTTGTATGCATTGCAATGCAAAAGCACTAATCTTTTCAATGCACAATGCGTTTTGTATGCATTGCAATGCAAAACCACTATTCTCTTCAATGCACACCGAGTTTTTGAATGCAATGCAATACAAAATCACTTGTCTCTTCAATGCACAAAACGTTTTTATGTGCAATGCAATGCAAAATCACTTGTCTCTTCAAAGCACAAAAGTTCTTATATGCAATGCAACAGCAAATCGCTCAATGCACAATGAGTTCTGTATGTATTGCAATGCAAAAGCACTGACACGTCAATTCACAAGTTGTTTTAATGCTATGCAATGCAAACGCACTAATCTTTTCAATGCACAATGTGTTTTTTATGCATTGCAATACAAAATCACTTGTCTCTTCAATGCACAACGAGTTCTTGAATGCAATGCAATGCAAAATCACTTGTCTCTTCAATGCACAAGTTTTTTTTTGCGATGCAATGCAAGCGTTTTATGTGAACTAATATATTCAATGCACAATGTGTTTTGTGTGCATTGCAATGCAAAATCACTTCTCTCTTCAATGCACAAGGTTTTTTTAATACAATATAATGCAAAAGCACTAATTTGTTCAATGCACATTGAACAGATTGTATGCATTGCAATGCAAAAGTCTTGTATGCATTGCAATGCAAAAGTACTAATCTCATCAATGCACAAGTTTTTTTTGTTGCGATGCAATGCAAACGCACTAATCTATTCAATGCACAATGTGTTTTGTATGCATTGCAATGCAAAACCACTATTCTCTTCAATAAACACCCAATTTTTGAATGCAAAGCAATACAAAATCACTTGTCTCTTCAATGCACACCGAGTCTTGTATGCATTGCAATGCAAAAGTACTAATCTCATCAATGCACTAGTTTTTTTTATTGCGATGCAATGCAAAAGCACTAATCTATTCAATGCACAATGCGTTTTGTATGCATTGCAATGCAAAACCACTTTTCTCTTCAATGCACAACGAGTTCTTGAATGCAATGCAATGCAAAATCACTTGTCTCTTCAATGCACAAGTTTTTTTATTGCGATGCAATGCAAGCGTTTTTATGTGAACTAATATATTCAATGCACAATGTGTTTTGTGTGCATTGCAATGCAAAATCACTTGTCTCTTCAATGCACAAGGTTTTTTTAATACAATATAATGCAAAAGCACTAATTTGTTCAATGCACATTGAACAGATTGTATGCATTGCAATGCAAAAGTCTTGTATGCATTGCAATGCAAAAGTACTAATCTCATCAATGCACAAGTTTTTTTTGTTGCGATGCAATGCAAACGCACTAATCTATTCAATGCACAATGTGTTTTGTATGCATTGCAATGCAAAACCACTATTCGCTTCAATAAACACCCAATTTTTGAATGCAATGCAATAAAAAATCACTTGTCTCTTCAATGCACAACGAGTTCTTTAATGCAATGCAATGCAAAATCACTTGTCTCTTCAATGCACAAGTTTGTTTTAATGCAATGCTATTGCGATGCAATGCATTGCATTCAAGAACTCGTTGTGCATTTAAGAGAAAAGTGATTTTGTATTGCAAAGTCTCTTCAATGCACAAAAAGTTCTTATATGCAATGCAATGCAAAATCACTTGTCTCTTCAATGCACAAAAAGTTCTTATATGCAATGCAATGCAAAAGCACTAATCTCGTCAATGCACAAGTTTTTTTTTAATGCAATGCAATGCAATGCAAACGCACTAATCTATTCAATGCACAATGTGTTTGTGTGCATTGCAATGCAAAACCACTATTTTCTTAAATGCACGAGTTCTTGAATGCAATGCAATGCAAAATCCCTTGTCTCTTCAATGCTCAAAAAGTTCTTATATGCAATGCAATGCAAAAGCACTAATCTCGTCAATGCACAAGTTTTTTTTAATGCAATGCAATGCAAAAGCACTAATCTATTCAATGCACAATGTGTTTTGTGTGCATTGCAATACAAAACCACTATTCTCTTCAATGCACGAGTTTTGTATGCATTGCAATGCAAAAGCACTAATCTTTTCAATGCACAATGCGTTTTGTATGCATTGCAATGCAAAACCACTATTCTCTTCAATGCACACCGAGTTTTTGAATGCAATGCAATACAAAATCACTTGTCTCTTCAATGCACAAAACGTTTTTATGTGCAATGCAATGCAAAATCACTTGTCTCTTCAAAGCACAAAAGTTCTTATATGCAATGCAACAGCAAATCGCTCAATGCACAATGAGTTCTGTATGTATTGCAATGCAAAAGCACTGACACGTCAATTCACAAGTTGTTTTAATGCTATGCAATGCAAACGCACTAATCTTTTCAATGCACAATGTGTTTTTTATGCATTGCAATACAAAATCACTTGTCTCTTCAATGCACAACGAGTTCTTGAATGCAATGCAATGCAAAATCACTTGTCTCTTCAATGCACAAGTTTTTTTTTGCGATGCAATGCAAGCGTTTTATGTGAACTAATATATTCAATGCACAATGTGTTTTGTGTGCATTGCAATGCAAAATCACTTCTCTCTTCAATGCACAAGGTTTTTTTAATACAATATAATGCAAAAGCACTAATTTGTTCAATGCACATTGAACAGATTGTATGCATTGCAATGCAAAAGTCTTGTATGCATTGCAATGCAAAAGTACTAATCTCATCAATGCACAAGTTTTTTTTGTTGCGATGCAATGCAAACGCACTAATCTATTCAATGCACAATGTGTTTTGTATGCATTGCAATGCAAAACCACTATTCTCTTCAATAAACACCCAATTTTTGAATGCAAAGCAATACAAAATCACTTGTCTCTTCAATGCACACCGAGTCTTGTATGCATTGCAATGCAAAAGTACTAATCTCATCAATGCACTAGTTTTTTTTATTGCGATGCAATGCAAAAGCACTAATCTATTCAATGCACAATGCGTTTTGTATGCATTGCAATGCAAAACCACTTTTCTCTTCAATGCACAACGAGTTCTTGAATGCAATGCAATGCAAAATCACTTGTCTCTTCAATGCACAAGTTTTTTTATTGCGATGCAATGCAAGCGTTTTTATGTGAACTAATATATTCAATGCACAATGTGTTTTGTGTGCATTGCAATGCAAAATCACTTGTCTCTTCAATGCACAAGGTTTTTTTAATACAATATAATGCAAAAGCACTAATTTGTTCAATGCACATTGAACAGATTGTATGCATTGCAATGCAAAAGTCTTGTATGCATTGCAATGCAAAAGTACTAATCTCATCAATGCACAAGTTTTTTTTGTTGCGATGCAATGCAAACGCACTAATCTATTCAATGCACAATGT
This sequence comes from Gobio occitaniae, assembly GCA_033150135.1. Taxonomy (NCBI): domain Eukaryota; kingdom Metazoa; phylum Chordata; class Actinopteri; order Cypriniformes; family Gobionidae; genus Gobio; species Gobio occitaniae. The sequence continues at coordinate 24,141 of JARQWZ010004370.1, read as the reverse complement.
GTTTTGTATGCATTGCAATGCAAAACCACTATTCGCTTCAATAAACACCCAATTTTTGAATGCAATGCAATAAAAAATCACTTGTCTCTTCAATGCACAACGAGTTCTTTAATGCAATGCAATGCAAAATCACTTGTCTCTTCAATGCAAAAAAAGTCTTGTATGCATTGTAATGCAAAAGCACTAATCTTGTGAATTAATCTTAAAGCACAATTTTTTTTTATTGCGATGCAATGCAAAATCACTTGTCTCTTCAATGCACAAAAAGTTATTATATGCAATGCAATGCAAAAGCACTAATCTCGTCAATGCACAAGTTTTTTTTAATGCAATGCAATGCATTGCAAAAGCACTAATCTCTTCAATGCACACCGAGTCTTGTATGCATTGCAATGCAAAAGTACTAATCTCATCAATGCACAAGTTTGTTTTAATGCAATGCAATGCAAAATCACTTGTCTCTTCAATGCACAAAAAGTTATTATATGCAATGCAATGCAAAAGCACTAATCTCGTCAAGGCACAAGTTTTTTTTAATGCAATGCAATGCATTGCAAAAGCACTAATCTCTTCAATGCACACCGAGTCTTGTATGCATTGCAATGCAAAAGTCTTGTATGCATTGCAATGCAAAAGTACTAATCTCATCAATGCACAAGTTTTTTTTATTGCGATGCAATGCAAACGCACTAATCTATTCAATGTACAATGTGTTTTGTGTGCATTGCAATACAAAACCACTATTCTCTTTAATGCACAACGAGTTTTGTATTCATTGCAATGCAAAAGCACTAATCTATTCAACGCACAATGCGTTTTGTATGCATTGCAATGCAAAACCACTATTCTCTTCAATGCACACCGAGTTTTTGAATGCAATGCAATACAAAATCACTTGTCTCTTCAATGCACAAAAAGTTCTTATATGCAATGCAATGCAAAATCACTTGTCTCTTCAATGCACAAAACGTTCTTATATGCAATGCAATGCAAAATCACTTGTCTCTTCAATGCACAACAAGTTCTTATATGCAATGCAACAGCACATCTCTCAATGCACAATGAGTTCTGTATGTATTGCAATGCAAAAGCACTAACTCGTCAATTCACAAGTTTTTTAAATGCTATGCAATGCAAACGCACTAATCTATTCAATGCACAATGTGCTTATGTGCATTGCAATGCAAAACCACTATTTTCTTAAATGCACACCGAGTTTTTCAATGCAATGCAATACGAAATCACTTTTCTCTTCAATGCACGAGTTCTTGAATGCAATGCAATGCAAAATCACTTGTCTCTTCAATGCACAAAAAGTTCTTATATGCAATGCAATGCAAAATCACTTGTCTCTTCAATGCACAAAAAGTTATTATATGCAATGCAATGCAAAATCACTTGTCTCTTCAATGCACAAGTTCTTATATGCAATGCAACAGCACATCTCTCAATGAGTTCTGTATGTATTGCAATGCAAAAGCACTAACTCGTCAATTCACAAGTTTTGTAATGCTATGCAATGCAAACGCACTAATCTATTCAATGCACAATGTGTTTGTGTGCATTGCAATGCAAAACCAGTATTTTCTTAAATGCACGAGTTCTTGAATGCAATGCAATGCAAAAGCACTAATCTCGTCAATGCACAAGTTTTTTTTAATGCAATGCAATGCAAAATCACTAATCCATTCAATGCACATTGCGTTTTGTATGCATTGCAATGCAAAACCACTAATTTATTTAATACACACAGAGTTCTTGGATGCATTGCAAAATCCCTTGTCTCTTCAATGCACACCGAGTTCTTGTATGCAGTATAACGGAAAAGCACTAATCTCTTCAATGCACTCCGATTAATTGAATGCAATGCAATGCAATGCAAAATCACTTGTCTCTTCAATGCATAAAAAGTTCTTATATGAAGTGCAACGCAAAAGCACTAATCTTTTCAATGAACACCAAGTTATTGAATGCAAAGTTCTTATATGCAATGCAAAAGCACATCTCTCAATGCACAATGTGTTTGTGTGCATTGCAATGCAAAACCACTAAGTCATTTCAATGCACAAGTTTTTTTAATGCTATGCAATGCAAACGCACTAATCTCATCAATGCACAATGTGTTTGTGTGCATTGCAATGCAAAACCACTAAGTCATTTCAATGCACAAGTTTTTTTAATGCAATGCAATGCAAACGCACTAATCTATTCAATGCGCAATGAGTTTTGCACAATAGCTTGTCTATTCAATGCACAACAATTTATTTGCAATGCAATGCAAAATCACTTGTCTCTTCAATGCACAAAAAGTTCTTATATGCAATGCAATGCAAAAGCACTTACCTCTTCAATGTTTGTTTGTTCAAAATTTTATTTTTTTCCATGTTATGGATGTACAGAACTTCATATTTGACCTACTGAACATATTTTTGGCCCAAAGGACAAAAAAGTCACTCATTTACTTCCCATCTGATTTCAATTTGAAGACAAAAGTTCCACAACATTTTTTTTTTTTTTTTTTTTTACATTTGGCTGTACAAGAAGCCCATATTTCTTGTACTTGTACATATTTCTTGTAGACCTACTAAACATGTTTTTGGCCCAAGAGTCCTTGAACACTAACTTACTATACATACACACTCTTTGACTTTCCTTCTGAATCCAATTGCTAGCCAAAAGTTCCACAAAAAGGTTTTAAATGTTTTTTTGTTTTTTTTTTAATATTATGGCTGTACAAGAAGTCCATATATGACCTTCTGAACATATTTGTGGCCCAAGAGTCCTTGAAAACTAACTTACTATGCATACACTCTCTTTGACTTTCCTTCTGAATCCAATTGCTAGCCAAAAGTTCCACAAAAAGGTTTTAAATGTTTTTTTGTTTTTGTTTTTTTTACATGTTATGGCTGTACAGAAGTCCATATTTGACCTACTGAACATATTTTTGCCCAAAGGTCAAAAAGTCACTCATTGACTTTCCTTCTGGTTCCAATAAGTAGCTAAAAGGTCTACAAAAGGTTAACATTTTTTTTTTTTTTTACATACCATGGCTGTACAAAGTCCATTTTTGACCTACTGAACACATTTTTGTCCCAAAGGTCAAAAAGTCACTCATTGACTTCCCTTCTGATTCCAATAAGTAGCTAAATGGTCCACAAAAGGTTTTAATTATTATTTTTTTTTTTATATTATGGCTGTACAAGAAGTCCATATTTAACTTACTGAACATATTTTTGGCCCAAGAGTCCTTGAACACTAACTTACTATATATACACACTCTTTGACTTCCCTTCTGAATCAAATTGCTAGCCAAAAGTTCCACAAAAGGTTTTAAATTTTTTTTTTTTTTTTTTTTTAAATATTATGGCTGTACAGAAGTCCATATTTAACTTACTGAACATATTTTTGGCCCAAGAGTCCTTGAACACTAACTTACTATATATACACACTCTTTGACTTCCCTTCTGAATCCAATTGCTAGCCAAAAGTTACACAAAAAGGTTTTAATTGTTTTTTTGTTTTTTGTTTTTTGACATGTTATGGCTGTACAAAAGTCCATATTTGACCTACTGAACATATTTTTGCCCAAAGGTCAAAAAGTCACTCATTGACTTTCCTTCTGGTTCCAATAAGTAGCTAAAAGGTCTACAAAAGGTTAACATTTTTTTTTTTTTTTTTACATACTATGGCTGTACAAAAGTCCATATTTGACCTACTGAACATATTTTTGCCCAAAGGTCAAAAAGTCACTCATTGACTTTCCTTCTGGTTCCAATAAGTAGCTAAAAGGTCTACAAAAGGTTAACATTTTTTTTTTTTTTTTTACATACTATGGCTGTACAAAGTCCATTTTTGACCTACTGAACACATTTTTGTCCCAAAGGTCAAAAAGTCACTCATAGACTTTCCTTCTGGTTCGAATAAGTAGCTAAAAGGTCTACAAAAGGTTTTAATTATTATTAATTTTTTTTTATATTATGGCTGTACAAGAAGTCCATATTTAACTTACTGAACATATTTTTGGCCCAAGAGTCCTTGAACACTAACTTACTATATATACACACTCTTTGACTTCCCTTCTGAATCAAATTGCTAGCCAAAAGTTCCACAAAAGGTATTAAATTGTTTTTTTTTTTTTTTTTTTTTTTTTTTTTTACATATTAAGGCTGTACAAGAAGTCCATGTTTAACTCACTGAACATATTTTTTGCCCAAAGGTCAAAAAGTCACTCATTGACTTTCCTTCTGGTTCCAATAAGTAGCTAATAGGTCTACAAAAGGTTATTTTTATTTTTATTTTTATTTTTTTACATATTATGGCTGTACAAGAAGTCCATGTTTAACTTACTGAACATATTTTTGGCCCAAGAGTCCTTGAACACTAACTTACTATACATACACACTCTTTGACTTCCCTTCTGAATCCAATAGCTAGCCAAAAGTTCCACAAAAAGGTTTACATTTTTATTTTTTATTTTTATTTTTTTACATGTTATGGCTGTACAGAAGTCCATATTTGACCTAAAAAACATGTTTTAGGCCTAAGAGTCCTTAAACACTAATTTACTATACATACTCATTGACTTCCCTTCTTATTCCCTTTACAAGCCAAAATTTCCACAAAAATGTTTGACATGTTATGGCTGTACAGAAGTCCATATTTGACCTACTGAACATATTTTTGTCTCAAAGGTCAAAAAAGTCACTCATTGATTTCCCTTCTGATTCCAATAAGTAGCTTACACGTCTAAAAAAGGTTTTAAATGTTTTTTTTGTTTTTGTTTTTTTTTACATATTATGGCTGTACAAGAAGTCCGTTTTTGACCTACTGAACAAATTTTTGTCCCAAAGGTCAAAAAGTCACTCATTGACTTTCCTTCTGGTTCGAATAAGTATCTAAAAGGTCAAAAAAGGTTTTAAATGTTTTTTTTGTTTTGTTTTACATATAATGGCTGTACAAAGTCCATATTTGACCTATTGAACAAATTTTTGACCCAAATGTCAAAAAGTCACTCATTGACTTCCCTTCTGGTTCCAGTTAGTAGCTAAAACGTCTACAAAATGTTTTAATTAAAAAAAATATATATTTTTTTTACATATTATGGCTGTACAAGAAGTCCATATTTGACCTACTGAACATGTTTTTGGACTAAGAGTCCATACACACTAATTCACTATACATACTCATTGACTTCCATTCTGATTCCAATTAAAAGTTAAAAGGTCCACATTTTTTTATACATGTTTTGGCTGTACAGAAGTCCATATTTGACCTAAAGAACATGTTTTAGGCCTAAGAGTCCTTAAACACTAATTTACTATACATACTCATTGACTTCCCTTCTTATTCCCTTTACAAGCCAAAATTTCCACAAAAATGTTTGACATGTTATGGCTGTACAGAAGTCCATATTTGACCTACTGAAAATATTTTTGTCCCGAAGGTCAAAAAAGTCACTCATTTACTTCCCTTCTGATTTCAATTTGTAGACAAAAGTTCCACAAATTTTTTTTTTTTTTTTTTTTACATTTGGCTGTACAAGAAGCCCATATTTGACCTACTGAACATGTTTTTGGCCCAAGAGTCCTTGAAAACTAACTTACTATGCATACACACTCTTTGACTTTCCTTCTGAATCCAATTGCTAGCCAAAAGTTCCACAAAAAGGTTTTAAATGTTTTTTTGTTTTTGTTTTTTTTACATGTTATGGCTGTACAGAAGTCCATATTTGACCTACTGAACATATTTTTGCCCAAAGGTCAAAAATTCACTCATTGACTTTCCTTCTGGTTCCAATAAGTAGGTAAAAGGTCTACAAAAGGTTAACATTTTTTTTTTTTTTTACATACCATGGCTGTACAAAGTCCATTTTTGACCTACTGAACACATTTTTGTCCCAAAGGTCAAAAAGTCACTCATAGACTTTCCTTCTGGTTCGAATAAGTAGCTAAAAGGTCTACAAAAGGCTTTACATTTTTTTTCTTTTTTTTTTACATATAATGGCTGTACAAAGTCCATATTTGACCTACTGAACAAATTTTTGTCCCAAATGTCAAAAAGTCACTCATTGACTTCCCTTCTGGTTCCAGTTAGTAGCTAAAACGTATACAAAATGTTTTAATTTTTTAATTTTTTTTTTTTTTTTTTTTACATATCATGGCTGTACAAGAAGTCCATGTATGACCTACTGAACATGTTTTTGGACTAAGAGTCCATACACACTAATTCACTATACATACTCATTGACTTCCATTCTGATTCCAATTAGTAGTTAAAAGGTCCACATTTTTTTTATACGTTTTGGCTGTACAGAAGTACTTATTTGACCTACTGGAAATATTTTTGTCCCAAAGGTCAAAAAGTCACTCATTGACTTCCCTTCTGATTCCAATAAGTAGCTAAATGGTCCACAAAAAGGTTTTAATTATTATTTTTTTTTTATATTATGGCTGTACAAGAAGTCCATATTTAACTTACTGAACATATTTTTGGCCCAAGAGTCCTTGAACACTAACTTACTATATATACACACTCTTTGACTTCCCTTCTGAATCAAATTGCTAGCCAAAAGTTCCACAAAAGGTTTTAAATTTTTTTTTTTTTTTTTTACATATTATGGCTGTACAGAAGTCCATATTTAACTTACTGAACATATTTTTGGCCCAAGAGTCCTTGAACACTAACTTACTATATATACACACTCTTTGACTTCCCTTCTGAATCCAATTGCTAGCCAAAAGTTACACAAAAAGGTTTTAATTGTTTTTTTTTTGTTTTGTTTTTTTACATGTTATGGCTGTACAAAAGTCCATATTTGACCTACTGAACATATTTTTGCCCAAAGGTCAAAAAGTCACTCATTGACTTTCCTTCTGGTTTGAATAAGTAGCTAAAAGGTCTTCAAAAGGCTTTAAATTTTTTCTTTTTTTTTACATATCATGGCTGTAAAAGAAGTCCATATATGACCTACTGAACATGTTTTTGGACTAAGAGTCCATACACACTAATTCACTATACATACTCATTGACTTCCCTTCTGATTCCAATAAGTAGCTAAAAGGTCCACAAAAGGTTTTAATTATTATAAATTTTTTTTATATTATGGCTGTACAAGAAGTCCATATTTAACTTACTGAACATATTTTTGGCCCAAGAGTCCTTGAACACTAACTTACTATATATATACACACTCTTTGACTTCCCTTCTGAATCAAATTGCTAGCCAAAAGTTCCACAAAAGGTATTAAATTGGTTTTTTTTTTTTTTTTTTTTTTTTTTACATATTAAGGCTGTACAAGAAGTCCATGTTTAACTCACTGAACATATTTTTTGCCCAAAGGTTAAAAAGTCACTCATTTACTTCCCTTCTGATTTCAATTTGTAGACAAAAGTTCCACAAATTTTTTTTATTTATTTTTTTTACATTTGGCTGTACAAGAAGCCCATATTTGACCTACTGAACATGTTTTTGGCCCAAGAGTCCTTGAACACTAACTTACTATACATACACACTCTTTGACTTCCCTTCTGAATCCAATTGCTAGCCAAAAGTTCCACAAAAAGGTTTACATTTTTATTTTTTATTTTTATTTTTTTACATGTTATCGCTGTACAGAAGTCCATATTTGACCTAAAAAACATGTTTTAGGCCTAAGAGTCCTTAAACACTAATTTACTATACATACTCATTGACTTCCCTTCTTATTCCCTTTACAAGCCAAAATTTCCACAAAAATGTTTGACATGTTATGGCTGTACAGAAGTCCATATTTGACCTACTGAACATATTTTTGTCTCAAAGGTCAAAAAGTCACTCATTGATTTCCCTTCTGATTCCAATAAGTAGCTTACACGTCTAAAAAAGGTTTTAAATGTTTTTTTTTTTTTTTTTTTTTACATATTATGGCTGTACAAGAAGTCCGTTTTTGACCTACTGAACAAATTTTTGTCCCAAAGGTCAAAAAGTCACTCATTGACTTTCCTTCTGGTTCGAATAAGTATCTAAAAGGTCTACAAAAGGTTTTAAATGTTTTTTTTGTTTTGTTTTACATATAATGGCTGTACAAAGTCCATATTTGACCTATTGAACAAATTTTTGACCCAAATGTCAAATAGTCACTCATTGACTTCCCTTCTGGTTCCAGTTAGTAGCTAAAACGTCTACAAAATGTTTTAATTTAAAAAAAATTTTTTTTTTTTTTTTTTACATATTATGGCTGTACAAGAAGTCCATATTTGACCTACTGAACATGTTTTTGGACTAAGAGTCCATACACACTAATTCACTATACATACTCATTGACTTCCATTCTGATTCCAATTAGTAGTTAAAAGGTCCACATTTTTTTATACATGTTTTGGCTGTACAGAAGTCCATATTTGACCTAAAGAACATGTTTTAGGCCTAAGAGTCCTTAAACACTAATTTACTATACATACTCATTGACTTCCCTTCTTATTCCCTTTACAAGCCAAAATTTCCACAAAAATGTTTGACATGTTATGGCTGTACAGAAGTCCATATTTGACCTACTGAAAATATTTTTGTCCCGAAGGTCAAAAAAGTCACTCATTTACTTCCCTTCTGATTTCAATTTGTAGACAAAAGTTCCACAAATTTTTTTTTTTTTTTTTTTTTTACATTTGGCTGTACAAGAAGCCCATATTTGACCTACTGAACATGTTTTTGGCCCAAGAGTCCTTGAACACTAACTTACTATACATACACACTCTTTGACTTCCCTTCTGAATCCAATTGCTAGCCAAAAGTTCCACAAAAAGGTTTTAAATTTTTTTTTTTTTTTTTTTTTTTTTTTTTTACATAATATGGCTGTACAAGAAGTCCATATATGACCTACTGAACATATTTTTGGCCCAAGAGTCCTTGAAAACTAACTTACTATGCATACACACTCTTTGACTTTCCTTCTGAATCCAATTGCTAGCCAAAAGTTCCACAAAAAGGTTTTAAATGTTTTTTTGTTTTTGTTTTTTTTTTACATGTTATGGCTGTACAGAAGTCCATATTTGACCTACTGAACATATTTTTGCCCAAAGGTCAAAAAGTCACTCATTGACTTTCCTTCTGGTTCCAATAAGTAGCTAAAAGGTCTACAAAAGGTTAACATTTTTTTTTTTTTTTTACTTACCATGGCTGTACAAAGTCCATTTTTGACCTACTGAACACATTTTTGTCCCAAAGGTCAAAAAGTCACTCATAGACTTTCCTTCTGGTTCGAATAAGTAGCTAAAAGGTCTACAAAAGGCTTTACATTTTTTTTCTTTTTTTTTTTTTACATATAATGGCTGTACAAAGTCCATATTTGACCTACTGAACAAATTTTTGTCCCAAATGTCAAAAAGTCACTCATTGACTTCCCTTCTGGTTCCAGTTAGTAGCTAAAACGTATACAAAATGTTTTAATTTTTTAATTTTTTTTTTTTTTTTTTTTACATATCATGGCTGTACAAGAAGTTCATGTATGACCTACTGAACATGTTTTTGGACTAAGAGTCCACACACACTAATTCACTATACATACTCATTGACTTCCATTCTGATTCCAATTAGTAGTTAAAAGGTCCACATTTTTTTTATACGTTTTGGCTGTACAGAAGTACTTATTAGACCTACTGGAAATATTTTTGTCCCAAAGGTCAAAAAGTCACTCATTGACTTCCCTTCTGATTCCAATAAGTAGCTAAATGGTCCACAAAAGGTTTTAATTATTATTATTTTTTTTTATATTATGGCTGTACAAGAAGTCCATATTTAACTTACTGAACATATTTTTGGCCCAAGAGTCCTTGAACACTAACTTACTATATATACACACTCTTTGACTTCCCTTCTGAATCAAATTGCTAGCCAAAAGTTCCACAAAAGGTTTTAAATTTATTTTATTTTTTTTACATATTATGGCTGTACAGAAGTCCATATTTAACTTACTGAACATATTTTTGGCCCAAGAGTCCTTGAACACTAACTTACTATATATACACACTCTTTGACTTCCCTTCTGAATCCAATTGCTAGCCAAAAGTTACACAAAAAGGTTTTAATTGTTTGTTTTTTTTGTTTTTTTTTGACATGTTATGGCTGTACAAAAGTCCATATTTGACCTACTGAACATATTTTTGCCCAAAGGTCAAAAAGTCACTCATTGACTTTCCTTCTGGTTCCAATAAGTAGCTAAAAGGTCTACAAAAGGTTAACATTTTTTTTTTTTTTTTTACATACTATGGCTGTACAAAGTCCATTTTTGACCTACTGAACACATTTTTGTCCCAAAGGTCAAAAAGTCACTCATTGACTTTCCTTCTGGTTCGAATAAGTAGCTAAAAGGTCTACAAAAGGCTTTAAAAAAATTTTCTTTTTTTTTACATATCATGGCTGTAAAAGAAGTCCATATATGACCTACTGAAACATGTTTTTGGACTAAGAGTCCATACACACTAATTCACTATACATACTCATTGACTTCCCTTCTGATTCCAATAAGTAGCTAAAAGGTCCACAAAAGGTTTTAATTATTATTAATTTTTTTTATATTATGGCTGTACAAGAAGTCCATATTTAACTTACTGAACATATTTTTGGCCCAAGAGTCCTTGAACACTAACTTACTATATTATACACACTCTTTGACTTCCCTTCTGAATCAAATTGCTAGCCAAAAGTTCCACAAAAGGTATTACATTTTTTTTTTTTTTTACATATTATGGCTGTACAAGAAGTCCATGTTTAACTCACTGAACATATTTTTTGCCCAAAGGTCAAAAAGTCACTCATTGACTTTCCTTCTGGTTCCAATAAGTAGCTAATAGGTCTACAAAAGGTTATTTATTCATTTTTTTTTTTTTTTTTACATATTATGGCTGTACAAGAAGTCCATGTTTAACTTACTGAACATATTTTTGGCCCAAGAGTCCTTGAACACTAACTTACTATACATACACACTCTTTGACTTCCCTTCTGAATCCAATAGCTAGCCAAAAGTTCCACAAAAAGGTTTACATTTTTATTTTTTATTTTTATTTTTTTACATGTTATGGCTGTACAGAAGTCCATATTTGACCTAAAAAACATGTTTTAGGCCTAAGAGTCCTTAAACACTAATTTACTATACATACTCATTGACTTCCCTTCTTATTCCCTTTACAAGCCAAAATTTCCACAAAAATGTTTGACATGTTATGGCTGTACAGTAGTCCATATTTGACCTACTGAACATATTTTTGTCTCAAAGGTCAAAAAGTCACTCATTGATTTCCCTTCTGATTCCAATAAGTAGCTTACACGTCTAAAAAAGGTTTTAAATGTTTTTTTTGTTTTTGTTTTTTTTACATATTATGGCTGTACAAGAAGTCCGTTTTTGACCTACTGAACAAATTTTTGTCCCAAAGGTCAAAAAGTCACTCATTGACTTTCCTTCTGGTTCGAATAAGTATCTAAAAGGTCTACAAAAGGTTTTAAATGTTTTTTTTGTTTTGTTTTACATATAATGGCTGTACAAAGTCCATATTTGACCTATTGAACAAATTTTTGACCCTAATGTCAAAAAGTCACTCATTGACTTCCCTTCTGGTTCCAGTTAGTAGCTAAAACGTCTACAAAATGTTTTAATTTAAAAAAATTTTTTTTTTTTTTACATATTATGGCTGTACAAGAAGTCCATATTTGACCTACTGAACATGTTTTTGGACTAAGAGTCCATACACACTAATTCACTATACATACTCATTGACTTCCATTCTGATTCCAATTAAAAGTTAAAAGGTCCACATTTTTTTATACATGTTTTGGCTGTACAGAAGTCCATATTTGACCTAAAGAACATGTTTTAGGCCTAAGAGTCCTTAAACACTAATTTACTATACATACTCATTGACTTCCCTTCTTATTCCCTTTACAAGCCAAAATTTCCACAAAAATGTTTGACATGTTATGGCTGTACAGAAGTCCATATTTGACCTACTGAAAATATTTTTGTCCCGAAGGTCAAAAAAGTCACTCATTTACTTCCCTTCTGATTTCAATTTGTAGACAAAAGTTCCACAAAAGTTTTTTTTTTTTTTTTTTTTACATTTGGCTGTACAAGAAGCCCATATTTGACCTACTGAACATGTTTTTGGCCCAAGAGTCCTTGAACACTAACTTACTATACATACACACTCTTTGACTTCCCTTCTGAATCCAATTGCTAGCCAAAAGTTCCACAAAAAGGTTTTAAACGTTTTTTTGTTTTTGTTTTTTTTACATGTTATGGCTGTACAGAAGTCCATATTTGACCTACTGAACATATTTTTGCCCAAAGGTCAAAAAGTCACTCATTGACGTTCCTTCTGGTTCCAATAAGTAGCTAAAAGGTCTACAAAAGGTTAACATTTTTTTTTTTTTACATACCATGGCTGTACAAAGTCCATTTTTGACCTACTGAACACATTTTTGTCCCAAAGGTCAAAAAGTCACTCATAGACTTTCCTTCTGGTTCGAATAAGTAGCTAAAAGGTCTACAAAAGGCTTTACATTTTTTTTCTTTTTTTTTTTTACATATAATGGCTGTACAAAGTCCATATTTGACCTACTGAACAAATTTTTGTCCCAAATGTCAAAAAGTCACTCATTGACTTCCCTTCTGGTTCCAGTTAGTAGCTAAAACGTATACAAAATGTTTTAATTTTTTAATTTTTTTTTTTTTTTTTTTTACATATCATGGCTGTACAAGAAGTCCATATATGACCTACTGAACATGTTTTTGGACTAAGAGTCCATACACACTAATTCACTATACATACTCATTGACTTCCATTCTGATTCCAATTAGTAGTTAAAAGGTCCACATTTTTTTTATACGTTTTGGCTCTACAGAAGTACTTATTTGACCTACTGGAAATATTTTTGTCCCAAAGGTCAAAAAGTCACTCATTGACTTCCCTTCTGATTCCAATAAGTAGCTAAAAGGTCCACAAAAGGTTTTAATTATTATTATTTTTTTTTATATTATGGCTGTACAAGAAGTCCATATTTAACTTACTGAACATGTTTTTGGCCCAAGAGTCCTTGAACACTAACTTACTATATATACACACTCTTTGACTTCCCTTCTGAATCAAATTGCTAGCCAAAAGTTCCACAAAAGGTTTTAAATTGTTTTTTTTTTTTTTTTTTTTTACATATTATGGCTGTACAAGAAGTCCATGTTTAACTCACTGAACATATTTTTTGCCCAAGAGTTCTTGAAAACTAACTTACTATACATACACACTCTTTGACTTCCCTTCTGAATCCAATTGCTAGCCAAAAGTTACACAAAAAGGTTTTAATTGTTTTTTTTTTGTTTTGTTTTTTGACATGTTATGGCTGTACAAAAGTCCATATTTGACCTACTGAACATATTTTTGCCCAAAGGTCAAAAAGTCACTCATTGACTTTCCTTCTGGTTCCAATAAGTAGCTAAAAGGTCTACAAAAGGTTAACATTTTTTTTTTTTTTTACATACCATGGCTGTACAAAGTCCATTTTTGACCTACTGAACACATTTTTGTCCCAAAGGTCAAAAAGTCACTCATAGACTTTCCTTCTGGTTCGAATAAGTAGCTAAAAGGTCTACAAAAGGCTTTACATTTTTTTTCTTTTTTTTTTACATATAATGGCTGTACAAAGTCCATATTTGACCTACTGAACAAATTTTTGTCCCAAATGTCAAAAAGTCACTCATTGACTTCCCTTCTGGTTCCAGTTAGTAGCTAAAACGTATACAAAATGTTTTAATTTTTTAAATTTTTTTTTTTTTTTTTACATATCATGGCTGTACAAGAAGTCCATATATGACCTACTGAACATGTTTTTGGACTAAGAGTCCATACACACTAATTCACTATACATACTCATTGACTTCCATTCTGATTCCAATTAGTAGTTAAAAGGTCCACATTTTTTTTATACGTTTTGGCTGTACAGAAGTACTTATTTGACCTACTGGAAATATTTTTGTCCCAAAGGTCAAAAAGTCACTCATTGACTTCCCTTCTGATTCCAATAAGTAGCTAAATGGTCCACAAAAGGTTTTAATTATTATTATTTTTTTTTATATTATGGCTGTACAAGAAGTCCATATTTAACTTACTGAACATATTTTTGGCCCAAGAGTCCTTGAACACTAACTTACTATATATACACACTCTTTGACTTCCCTTCTGAATCAAATTGCTAGCCAAAAGTTCCACAAAAGGTTTTAAATTTTTTTTTTTTTTTTTTACATGTTATGGCTGTACAGAAGTCCATATTTAACTTACTGAACATATTTTTGGCCCAAGAGTCCTTGAACACTAACTTACTATATATACACACTCTTTGACTTCCCTTCTGAATCCAATTGCTAGCCAAAAGTTACACAAAAAGGTTTTTTTTTTTTTTTTTTTTTTTGACATGTTATGGCTGTACAAAAGTCCATATTTGACCTACTGAACATATTTTTGCCCAAAGGTCAAAAAGTCACTCATTGACTTTCCTTCTGGTTCCAATAAGTAGCTAAAAGGTCTACAAAAGGTTAACATTTTTTTTTTTTTTTTTACATACTATGGCTGTACAAAGTCCATTTTTGACCTACTGAACACATTTTTGTCCCAAAGGTCAAAAAGTCACTCATAGACTTTCCTTCTGGTTCGAATAAGTAGCTAAAAGGTCTACAAAAGGCTTTAAATTTTTTTCTTTTTTTTTACATATCATGGCTGTACAAGAAGTCCATATATGACCTACTGAACATGTTTTTGGACTAAGAGTCCATACACACTAATTCACTATACATACTCATTGACTTCCCTTCTGATTCCAATAAGTAGCTAAAAGGTCCACAAAAGGTTTTAATTATTATTAATTTTTTTTATATTATGGCTGTACAAGAAGTCCATATTTAACTTACTGAACATATTTTTGGCCCAAGAGTCCTTGAACACTAACTTACTATATATACACACTCTTTGACTTCCCTTCTGAATCAAATTGCTAGCCAAAAGTTCCACAAAAGGTATTAAATTGTTTTTTTTTTTTTTTTTTTTTTTTTTTTTTTATACATATTATGGCTGTACAAGAAGTCCATGTTTAACTCACTGAACATATTTTTTGCCCAAAGGTCAAAAAGTCACTCATTGACTTTCCTTCTGGTTCCAATAAGTAGCTAATAGGTCTACAAAAGGTTATTTTTTTTTTTTATTTTTTTTTTTTTACATATTATGGCTGTACAAGAAGTCCATGTTTAACTTACTGAACATATTTTTGGCCCAAAAGGTCCTTGAACACTAACTTACTATACATACACACTCTTTGACTTCCCTTCTGAATCCAATAGCTAGCCAAAAGTTCCACAAAAAGGTTTACATTTTTATTTTTTATTTTTATTTTTTTACATGTTATGGCTGTACAGAAGTCCATATTTGACCTAAAAAACATGTTTTAGGCCTAAGAGTCCTTAAACACTAATTTACTATACATACTCATTGACTTCCCTTCTTATTCCCTTTACAAGCCAAAATTTCCACAAAAATGTTTGACATGTTATGGCTGTACAGAAGTCCATATTTGACCTACTGAACATATTTTTGTCTCAAAGGTCAAAAAGTCACTCATTGATTTCCCTTCTGATTCCAATAAGTAGCTTACACGTCTAAAAAAGGTTTTAAATGTTTTTTTTGTTTTTGTTTTTTTTACATATTATGGCTGTACAAGAAGTCCGTTTTTGACCTACTGAACAAATTTTTGTCCCAAAGGTCAAAAAGTCACTCATTGACTTTCCTTCTGGTTCGAATAAGTATCTAAAAGGTCAAAAAAGGTTTTAAATGTTTTTTTTGTTTTGTTTTACATATAATGGCTGTACAAAGTCCATATTTGACCTATTGAACAAATTTTTGACCCAAATGTCAAAAAGTCACTCATTGACTTCCCTTCTGGTTCCAGTTAGTAGCTAAAACGTCTACAAAATGTTTTAATTAAAAAAAATATATATTTTTTTTACATATTATGGCTGTACAAGAAGTCCATATTTGACCTACTGAACATGTTTTTGGACTAAGAGTCCATACACACTAATTCACTATACATACTCATTGACTTCCATTCTGATTCCAATTAAAAGTTAAAAGGTCCACATTTTTTTATACATGTTTTGGCTGTACAGAAGTCCATATTTGACCTAAAGAACATGTTTTAGGCCTAAGAGTCCTTAAACACTAATTTACTATACATACTCATTGACTTCCCTTCTTATTCCCTTTACAAGCCAAAATTTCCACAAAAATGTTTGACATGTTATGGCTGTACAGAAGTCCATATTTGACCTACTGAAAATATTTTTGTCCCGAAGGTCAAAAAAGTCACTCATTTACTTCCCTTCTGATTTCAATTTGTAGACAAAAGTTCCACAAATTTTTTTTTTTTTTTTTTTTTACATTTGGCTGTACAAGAAGCCCATATTTGACCTACTGAACATGTTTTTGGCCCAAGAGTCCTTGAAAACTAACTTACTATGCATACACACTCTTTGACTTTCCTTCTGAATCCAATTGCTAGCCAAAAGTTCCACAAAAAGGTTTTAAATGTTTTTTTGTTTTTGTTTTTTTTACATGTTATGGCTGTACAGAAGTCCATATTTGACCTACTGAACATATTTTTGCCCAAAGGTCAAAAATTCACTCATTGACTTTCCTTCTGGTTCCAATAAGTAGGTAAAAGGTCTACAAAAGGTTAACATTTTTTTTTTTTTTACATACCATGGCTGTACAAAGTCCATTTTTGACCTACTGAACACATTTTTGTCCCAAAGGTCAAAAAGTCACTCATAGTTCCCTTTCGTTCAGTCACTACGACGTACGTTAGTGACTAACGAATGGGGGTTTCGCTTAGAAGCCAATCATCTTCATTGTATTCAACAGCGCCCAATGGCAGTGCCAATGCCATGGGCATGCGGAATTTGCATGCGTAACTCCGCCCCACCTCGTGGGTATATAAGGAAGTACGCTGGCAACATCGCATTATGTTTCTGCTTTGGAGCCAAGAGGATCTCTTCACTCCTACAAGCCTGATCTGAGTCTTCGACAGCTTTCGAGACGAGCAGCTTTCCAGAGGCGTTGGTGTTACGGCGCGTTCCAGTGATCTTCATACTTCCTGCTCTGCTGATCTGCGCAGTGGTCTGCTGACAGCTGGTGTGTTGGTCCCTGGGCGCTTCGGCGTTCTCTGCGAGGCTTTCCTCTCACAAAAAGAGCTTGCGCGTGGCACGTCTTTTTCAAGACGGTTCGCCCGTGCACTTCCGGGTGCGATCGATCTCCGTTGCTGTCTATGGGCACATTCACTGCTCGATGTGTTTGGGCTTCAGCACGTTCGGGCAGTGTTTGTGGATGCGTCATGTTCCCACTGCGGGAACGTGACCATCGCGATGTTGCGGTCGAGACTCAGTGATCTCCGTGAGGAGAGAGAGTCCCCTCTGCCACACCCCAATCTACCGTCTCCGAGTGAGGTGGTACTTTGGCTGGTGGCCAGGGTGACCTGAGTGCGGTGCCGTGGTATTAAGAACCCCGACGATCATTCCTCGGGCCACGCCCCCTCTTGCACATTGCTTTAACCCGCGAGTGTTGGACTGAAACAGCGGCCCGTCTCTGACGCCTCGTTCGTTTCGTTCACGCTCCAGATAGCAGTGAGATGTCGATCGCCGCATCCCAAGGTGGGCTGGAGTCCTTTGGGGATGACGATTAGGAGTTGTGCTCCGCCTCCGGGTGTGTCAGCACTGCCTGATCCGACCTAAGGTTGACAGCCATGTTATCTCGGGCAGCCGCGAGTCTCGTGCTGGTGTGGAACTCCGCCCAGTCGCGAGTGCTCGTGGTTGCGCGATTGGTTTTTGGGGACGGCACCCGACAGCTGTTGGGCCCCGCCCCCAATGCCTTTCGCCCCCGAGGTGCATGAGGAGATCACGCGGTCCTGGAAGTCCCCGTGCTTCCCGCGATCGTTTGGTGGCCTCCTCCGCCTTCTCTGCCCTTGATGGGGCCGCGGCCTAGGGTACACTGGGGCCCCCTCACCCCCACTGTTGAACTCTCTGTTGCGCACTACGGTGTCCACAGAGGGCTTGACGTGGCGTGGTGTGGCTGTCCTAAGCACCCTCCCAAAGCCTGTGGGCTCGTCTACTTCGGTGGCGTGGTCCTGCAGAGCTACGGGCAGGCCGCCGCCCCTTTGCACATGCACAAGGGTGGAGCCGAC
Organism: Gobio occitaniae; assembly: GCA_033150135.1. Lineage (NCBI taxonomy): Eukaryota > Metazoa > Chordata > Actinopteri > Cypriniformes > Gobionidae > Gobio > Gobio occitaniae. Next base: position 5,896 of record JARQWZ010004370.1, on the reverse strand, counting down.
CCAGGGCTCTTCATTGAGCTGCGTGCCGCGACTGATCCCGCCCCCGGGCGGTGAAGGTGGCCACACGCTCCCTGGGTCGGGAGATGTCCACAGCTGTGGTCCGGGAGAACACCTGGCCTTACCTGGTGATTTGGAGGACGTTGAGTGGGCCCGCCCCCTCAACTCACCCATATCCCAGGCTGGCCTCTTCGGCGGCGCGGCTGGGAACTGCGCCCAACAGTTCTCGGCCGCCCCAGAGCAGACTGAGGCTGTAACACGTACTGCCCCGGCGGCCAGCTGCTGCACCAGCCGCCGGCTCAGTCGCCTCAGTCCGCTCGCCGCCGAGGGCGCCCTCCCTCTTCCCGCCCGGCCCCAGCAGCAGCCTTAGCCTGGGCCGCGCCGTGGAGGTGGTTGAGGATGTCGCCCAGTCCGCTCCCCAGACTGGTTAAACGCCACGCTGGAGGTGGACAACTCAGAGATGGGTTCCAGTTCTTCCCAGGGGATGGTAGCAGGGCCTCTCCTTCCCCCGGTGGAGGGCCGGGGGAAAATCCTTCCGCTGCTGGCCCCCGGGCTAGCAGCGCTTGGGAAGAACTCATGTTCCTGTCTCTGAGGACCCAGAGACCGGTGATGACAGTGCGCGCCACCCACGGGTCCCGCCACTCGCATCCCTCTCTGTCGCCAGCCTCCTGGCAGAGCAGACCCCAGTGGAACGCGCGTCCTTCCCTGGTCTCCTCTGTCAGGACGCAGCCGTTAACCGCACCCCCCACACCGGGACGCCCAACAGCCTCCCTTGTCCGGGTCGGTAACGCTGCATCGCTGCCCCACTCTGGGTACACCTGTAGTCCGATTGACCCCGCTGGTGCAGTTCCTGGGAGCCTGGCTTCAGATTCCAGGGCTGTCCCGCTGGGTCGCGAAGACAGTCAGGTGCGGCTACGCGATTCAGTTCGCGCAGGTTCCTCCCTGCTTCCGGGGAGTCCGTTCCACTATGATCGGGGCTAATGCCCCCGTCATGCGAGCGGAGGTTGCCACCCTACTGGCGAAGGGTGCGATCGAACCTGTCCCTCCAGCCGAGGTGAATTCCGGGTTTTACAGCCCGTACTTCATTGTACCCAAAAAAGACCGGTGGGCTTGACCGATCCTGGACCTGCGCGTCTTGAACCGTTACCTTCACCGGTTTCCGTTCAAGATGTTGACAGCGAAACGCCTTTTCGAATGCGTTCGTCCAGACGATTGGTTGCAGCGATCGACCTGAAGGACGCCTACTTCCATGTCTCCTTCTACCTCGACACAGACCGTTCCTACGGTTTGCTTTCGAGGGGCGGGCATATCAGTACGCAGTTCTACCATTCGGGCTATCTCTGTCCCCTCGCGTCTTTACGAAGATTGCCGAGGCAGCCCTTGCGCCCCTTCGGCAGCACGGGGTTCGCATCCTGAACTACCTCGACGACTGGCTCATACTGGGTCACTCTCGAGAGCAGGTTTGCGGACACAGAGATTTGGTGCTCCATCACCTAGCCCGTCTGGGCCTTCGGGTCAACTGGGAGAAGAGTAACTTTGCCCCGCGCAGAGGATCTCTTTTCTCGGTATGGATATCGACTCGGTCGCCATGTGCGCGCAGCTTTCGAGCGCGCGCGCAGTCTCTGCTGACTTCCCTTCGTCAAATCGAGGGCAAGAATGCGGTTCCACTGAACTTTTTCAGAGGCTCCTGGGGCATATGGCATCTACAGCCGCGGTAACGCCGCTCGGATTGCTTCATATGAGACCGCTTCAGCACTGGCTACGCGATCGAGTCCCGAGATGGGCATGGCGGTCTGGCACGCTCCGGGTACAAGTGACTCGGGCCTGCTTACAGACTCTCTCCCCGTGGTCGAACCTCAGTTTTCTACGGACCGGAGTGTCCCTAGAACGAGTTTCCAGGCATCTTGTTGTATCAACAGATGCATCATCCACGGGCTGGGGTGCCATGTGCAATGGACAAGCAGCCGCGGGCTCCTGGATAGGACCCCAGCGCCTTCTGCATGTCAATTGCCTCGAGTTGCTGGCAGTACGGTTCGCCCTGCACCGCTCCCGAGCGTTGCTGAAGGGTCAACATGTACTAGTCAGGACAGACGACACGGCCGGGCGGTCTACGCTCCCGCCGTATGTCTCAACTCGCCCGCCATCTCGTTTTTTGGAGTCAGAAGCATCTGAGGTCCCTTCATGCTGTCCACATCCCGGGAGTCCTGAACCGTGCAGCCTACGAGCTCACGGCTTCAGCCACTTCCTGGAGAATGGAGACTCCATCCCCAGACGGTCCAGCTGATTTGGGAACGGTTCGGCGACGCACAGGTAGTCCTGTTGCCTCCCAGGACTCTTCCCATTGCTCCCTGTATTATTCCCTGACCTATGGTCAGCACGGATGCACTGGCGCACAGCTGGTCGTCGGGGCTACGCAATTATGCGTTTCCCCCAGTGAGCCTTCTCGCACAGGCACTGTGCAAGATCAGGGAGGACAAGGAGCAGGTCATGTTGGTCGCCCCGTTGGCACGGCCGGACCTGGTTCTCTGAACTGCTACTCCTTGCGACAGCCCCTCCCTGGCCTATTCCTCTGAGACTCCTTACTCAGAGACGGGGCACCTTTTGGCACCCGCGTCCAGCGTTCTGGAAGCTCCACGTGTGGCTTCTGGATGGGACGCGGCTGGTTTGAGTAGCCCTCCACCTCGGTGGTCGCTACCATCACTTCCGCTAGGGCAGAGTCTACACGACACCTCTATGCGTTGAAGTGGGACCTCTTCGTCACATGGTGCTCTTCCCGCCAGGAAGACCCCTGGAAATGCCCGATCGGGTCTGTGCTTCGTTTCTCCAGGAGGGGGTGGGACGAAGGCTGTCTCCTTCCACCCTTAAGTGTACGTGGCCGCAATATCTGCCTACCACGATCTCCTGGGAGACAATAAGGTAAGTAGCAGCACGACCTGATCATCAGGTTCCTGAGGGGGGCGAGGAGACTGAATCCTCCTCGCTCTCCTCTCGTTCCCTCTTGGGACCTCTCAGTAGTCTTAAGTGCTCTGTAGAGGCCTCCCTTTGAGCCTTTGCGGTCGGCGGAGTTTAATTTCTTGTCTATTAAGACGGCTCTGCTGACCGCATTGGCCTCGCTTAAGAGGGTCGGGGACCTGCAAGCATTTTCGGTTGACGAAGCGTGCCTTGAGTTCGGGCCGGCTAACTCTCACGTGATCCTGAGACCCCGGCCCGGATATGTGCCCAAGGTTCCTACCACTCCGTTCCGAGATCAGGTGGTGAACCTGCAAGCGCTGCCTTTGGAGGAGGCAGACCCAGCCTTGGCATTGCTCTGTCCAGTACGCGCTCTCCGCGCTTACGTAGACATGACGCAGTGTTTCAGGACCTCAGACCAGCTCTTTGTCTGTTATGGTGGAGAGCGGAAGGGAAGTGCTCTCTCAAAGCAGAGGTTGTCTCACTGGACAGTGGACACCATTGTTTTGGCTTACCAGCAGCAAGGCCGACCATGTCCCCTTGGTGTGAGGGCACACTCCACCCGGAGTGTGGCCTCCTCTTGGGCTCTAGCGCATGGCGCCTCGCTAACGGACATCTGCAGAGCTGCAGGCTGGGCGACACCCAACACATTCGCCAGATTCTACAATCTCCGAGTGGAGCCAGTGTCCGACTTTGTACTCGCCCCCCCGAGGGGCCGGTAATGGGCCAGGCTCAGGTGTCTTCGCTTGCTCGCCATTCCACTCCCAGGACTGGATACGTGCGATATTTTCCTCAGGTGAGCTCCCCGAGAGCCCTGAGCTCCTCCAGCACTGCTGACGCCGACATCAGTTCAGTCTGCCCTTTCGAGCCCAGACCCTCATGTCCGGCCAGGTGCTCCGTGTGCATGGTTCCCCTCCGGCGACCCCCACACGAGTATTCCCACCGTAAGCCTCCTCAGTGAGCAGGTGTCTTTCCCTTGGCAAGTCCCTGCCACACCTAGGGTTAAAAATCCACCTTCGGCTGGTACCCTAGAGATCTTCCATATGCAGCCCACAGCGGGTCATATGTGTATTCTCTAAGTCCTCCCCACGGGTAGGCATCTTGGCATTCCCTCACTGGGATATGCTTCCCAGTGTACCTTGGTAATCCTGTGATAAGTGGGAGTCCTAGGGCCTTTAGTGGCGGGATCTCACACTTACGCAGGGCACTGGATGACAGCTGAGTGGCGCTGTTTTACAGGTTCCCCCATTCGTTAGTCACTAACGTACGTCGTAGTGACTGAACGAAAGGGAACGTCCGGTTACGTATGTAACCCTCGTTCCCTGAGGAGGGAACGGAGACGTACGTTTCCTTAGCCACCTCAGCTGTGGCTGCCTGGAACGCGGAGTTCAGTCTTGGCTCCTGCAGCAGTAACATAATGCGATGTTGCCAGCGTACTTCCTTATATACCCACGAGGTGGGGCGGAGTTACGCATGCAAATTCCGCATGCCCATGGCATTGGCACTGCCATTGGGCGCTGTTGAATACAATGAAGATGATTGGCTTCTAAGCGAAACCCCCATTCGTTAGTCACTAACGTACGTCTCCGTTCCCTCCTCAGGGAACGAGGGTTACATACGTAACCGGACGACTTTCCTTCTGGTTCGAATAAGTAGCTAAAAGGTCTACAAAAGGCTTTACATTTTTTTTCTTTTTTTTTTACATATAATGGCTGTACAAAGTCCATATTTGACCTACTGAACAAATTTTTGTCCCAAATGTCAAAAAGTCACTCATTGACTTCCCTTCTGGTTCCAGTTAGTAGCTAAAACGTATACAAAATGTTTTAATTTTTTAATTTTTTTTTTTTTTTTTTTTACATATCATGGCTGTACAAGAAGTCCATGTATGACCTACTGAACATGTTTTTGGACTAAGAGTCCATACACACTAATTCACTATACATACTCATTGACTTCCATTCTGATTCCAATTAGTAGTTAAAAGGTCCACATTTTTTTTATACGTTTTGGCTGTACAGAAGTACTTATTTGACCTACTGGAAATATTTTTGTCCCAAAGGTCAAAAGTCACTCATTGACTTCCCTTCTGATTCCAATAAGTAGCTAAATGGTCACAAAAAGGTTTTAATTATTATTTTTTTTTTTATATTATGGCTGTACAAGAAGTCCATATTTAACTTACTGAACATATTTTTGGCCCAAGAGTCCTTGAACACTAACTTACTATATATACACACTCTTTGACTTCCCTTCTGAATCAAATTGCTAGCCAAAAGTTCCACAAAAGGTTTTAAATTTTTTTTTTTTTTTTTTTACATATTATGGCTGTACAGAAGTCCATATTTAACTTACTGAACATATTTTTGGCCCAAGAGTCCTTGAACACTAACTTACTATATATACACACTCTTTGACTTCCCTTCTGAATCCAATTGCTAGCCAAAAGTTACACAAAAAGGTTTTAATTGTTTTTTTTTTGTTTGTTTTTTTACATGTTATGGCTGTACAAAAGTCCATATTTGACCTACTGAACATATTTTTGCCCAAAGGTCAAAAAGTCACTCATTGACTTTCCTTCTGGTTTGAATAAGTAGCTAAAAGGTCTTCAAAAGGCTTTAAATTTTTTCTTTTTTTTTACATATCATGGCTGTAAAAGAAGTCCATATATGACCTACTGAACATGTTTTTGGACTAAGAGTCCATACACACTAATTCACTATACATACTCATTGACTTCCCTTCTGATTCCAATAAGTAGCTAAAAGGTCCACAAAAGGTTTTAATTATTATAAATTTTTTTTATATTATGGCTGTACAAGAAGTCCATATTTAACTTACTGAACATATTTTTGGCCCAAGAGTCCTTGAACACTAACTTACTATATATATACACGACTCTTTGACTTCCCTTCTGAATCAAATTGCTAGCCCAAAAGTTCCACAAAAG